>JBBPBS010001102.1:2193098-2235246 GCA_037974835.1 Cicer judaicum
ATTATAAACAATTAATTAATATATTTAAATTATTTTATAAAATAAAATTAAATAAATTTTTAATTTATATAAAATTATTATATTTTACTTTTAATTGCTATAATAATTAAATTAAATTTTTTTAAAGAAAAATTAAAATTTTCATATTTAAAATAAAATGCTAATTTTTATTTCATATTGATATAATTTTTTGATGACATTATTTTGTTGTAACGTTGATTTAGTTTGAACAATAATTTTAACGCTATATGTCATATATAAAAAATATTAGTATCTCACGCACTTTATTTATATTTTATATTTCTACACATTTTGTTGTTATTTTGTTAATGAAAGTATTTTGTTGTTATGTCTGTTATCAAAATTTTTATTAATAAATATTATACGAGTTGGAATGAATAAATATTTTTAAATTACAAAATACATAAATATTTTTTAATATAAAGAAATAAATAAATGTAAATTCTTTGGTTTCTTCTCCTTCGTTTTTGTTCTACGCCTTCTTTATTTTCTCTCTCTAAGCCTTTCCCCCTCTTCGCCTCTCTTTCTTTCTCTCAAAAATCAATTTCCATCACCTTTTTTCCGAGAATCTTCATTCGCATTGCTGATCCGTGCTTATTCATTTCTTGACCCTGCTCCGATTATATCCAATTATCTTACACGGTGCGTTTTTTCTTTCATTTTTCTCTTTTCAATTTTTCTTTTAATTTTTTTCTTCGTTTCGTTTCGTTAATTTCAAATTCTGCGTGTTTCTTTCTTTCTTCCCTTTAGGTTATAGCTGGTAAGAAAACTCCAATGCAGCTTCAATTATGATTTTTCTTTTCGTATTACGATCGGTTTGTTTTGTGAGAGAATGATGAATGAAAAATGAAGTTGAGTTTTCATTACTGGTTTGAGTTGAAGCAATCGTTTATAATTTATTACAGTGATCAAAATCAGATAATTTATTTTTTTGAATTATTTCTAGATAGATTGTGTTGAAACGTGACGTTTGGTTAATATATGATTGTTGTACATTGGGATGGTAACTTTATTTTTATTTTTTAATTCCAGTATTCTGTTTGTTTCGGTTTTTGTTTATAGTGATTGCTCTAATTAGACTGTCTTGACACACATAGTTTCAGCCTAAAAAGTGATTATTTCTCACAATTGAAGCCTAATCAAAAGACATTAAGTTTATAATTTATTTTTCCTCTTTTCATTTCCATGTTTTGTAAATCGGGTCTTGGATCTGGCTGGCTTATTAAATTTGGCACTTTACAGCTGGCCAATAGATTTTGATTTTCATGGACAGGTTAAATAGAGGAGTATAAGTTAAATTTTGAATGCAACAGAACATAGTTGTTAGGGTCAGAGTCTCCGTGGGAAGGTTGGTTTTCTGATCAGTGTCGTGCTTGTATTTTATTCTTGGGTAAATTGGATGAGCAAATGCAATAAAGCATTTGAGTCTTAGGTTAGTAGTAAATACCTTTGAGTTGGCTTAACACGGTGTGATTTTTCATTGTTGAGTTTGCATAGTGAAATAATATATTACTGTATTTTCTTAATATTGTACTTCCCAAGTGCACTTATTCTTTGCTTGATGTTAAGGAGGTAATTAATTTTTAAAGGGACCAACATTTATAGTTTCTACTGCAGCTTATCACCTGTTTTCCAATATACCAATGCAGTTTGAAGTTAATGTAATCAAAATGGATTGGCATTATAAAATCCAAACGTTGTCACCTAGTCAACAGAGGTTCTGAAGGCTGCAACTCCTTGACATACTGCTTACTCTTTGTGGATTGCTTCTACAATGAAAAGTGGATTGTTGATGATATTAAATGTTCCATGCTGCATTTCAACTCTAACTCACATCTTTAAACTAAGTGCCAACACAGTGTCGACAGTTAGACACCTCTTCATGGAATTGGTTCCAGTCTCTCTGAAGTGTTATTGGTTATAGTGTTAATAGTTAAAAAATGGAAAGGTTGGTTTCTTCTCATTCATTGAATTGTGTACAATTGCTTGGTTCTCACTATTGTCAGCAGATTAATATATTTCTCGTTTGGCTTTTTCTTTAGGTATAAAATTTTGAGAGAGCTCGGAGATGGTTCTTGCGGTCATGTATATAAAGCCCGTGATATGAGAACTTATGAGATTGTAAGCAACTTTAGCTAACTAAAAGCAAACTTCTCAACTTGGGCTTATTCAAGTACTTTTGTTCTTCTAGCATAAATTATCTTTCATTTTGTCATGTTTGTCCCAAACTAACCAGTTTATGACATTTTCCTTTCATTATCTCTGTATCCCCAAATCTTTTGTATTTTGATTTTCATCTTTCTCTAATAAAATGATTCTTTAACAAAAATTTGGAAGCATAATCATTTTGCAGTATGACTTCACTAATTTTTTTTCAATATTTGAAGCGCTTCTATATTAAACACAAGGAAATATGAAGAGTATATGCTTGAAAGTTTGGCTTTCATGATTAAATAACTTCTAACCATCTTTTTGGATGCATCAAGGAGTTTTGGTGGGTTTTACTTTAATTTTTTTTTGTTTATAATGTATTATTTCCTGCAAGTGCATTGCATACACAAATTTTGACATTCAATATTACATTCTGTCTGTTCTCGAGCAGAACATAAAGAGTCTCTAAGGAGTCATAGATGTGTCTTGATGGTGGTCTTGCTTGCCAGCTGGGGAGGTATTTGCAGAGGACACTCCAATGAGAGGTTCAACTATAGAGTGGAGACATACAACATAATACAAGCAGCAAATGCTTGTTCAAGAAGGATATGCATGTGCAACTATTTGACTATCCGACATGTTTGGTTCGTATGTTTGTCTTGTCCACTAGGGCACTAATATTGGAGGAGGCAACATGATGTATTAACCATACATTTTTATCATTGAATTTGGACTGTGCCGGTTGAACGGAAGAGTTTACTGGTGGAAGACAACCTCAGTTTGTTTTACACCTACATATAGGAACTTCCCTTAGGTGTAAATATCTCTTTGTTTTGACTACTCTTATATTGTAGCTCATTTAAGCATTGGAGTGCCTTTAAGAACTACCTCTCCTGCTGGAAAGCAGGACCACCATCAAGATACATCGGAGACTCCTCATTTTCTACATGAGAACACTATCTAATTGTATAGAGTAAATGTATAATATGTTTAAAGTGAGATGTGTCACTGGGTATTCTGTGGGTGGAATGCAATAAAGATGTTATACATACATTTTGTATTGATGATCAAAATAGTTCTCTTTCATTGCATTAATTATAAAAACATGTTTTACTTTGACTCCCCCTCATGAGGTGGTGTTATATCCATAAAGTGAACTTTCCGATGTTACATTTTGGGATATCTTTTTGATGTTATTGCTGCTATCCTCATTTTATCTATCAGGTTGCTGTCAAAAGGTTGAAAAGAAAGTTTTGCTTCTGGGAAGAATACACAAATTTAAGAGAAGTTAAGGTATGAACTTTTGTAGATTTTTTTGTACTCATGGTGATTAAATATACATTCTTCGAACTTAGTAAAGATTTTAGAGTTTATTTGGTTTGAGAGCATTTTTGTTACAAAATTGTCCCCTGGTTTTCAATCAGGTATCTTGCTTTCATAGAGTATAGGTAACATTGAAATCAATAGAATTTTTTTTCTCAAACCAAATAGACTTTTATTTAAATATTGATTGTCTCCACTGATGTGCATTGCATTCCTCCTGCAGGCCCTCCGTAAAATGAATCACCCAAATATCATAAAGTTGAGAGAGGTTGTTAGAGAAAATAATGAACTGTTTTTCATTTTTGAATACATGGTAAACAAATATTTATTGTCCAACTTTAATTTATTTATTTATTTATGATTTATATACTTAAGATTCATCTCGTAATGTTGAGTGATTTTTACATATTTTTCTTGATCAAAACACATAATGATCAAAATGAAGAGTGATATATTATCTCTTTATCTTGTAAATGTTGTGGAAAAAATTGCTCATAGAGAGGAGGAGGATAGTAACTAGGATGAAATGATATTGTCCTAGAATTCAAAACAACAGAAATGGTTGAGAAACTACCTAAATGACAGGCTGAAATAATTGTGTGCACCCATTGACGAAAACCACTTTTAATATCCTAGAAGAACAGGGCCAGGGCAATGTCCTGAAATCTTAATTTGGCAGAAAATGCAATATTGTTACACTCACGGTACACAACTCGTGAAGTATTGGGTAGGTGGTGAGGGAGGGTTATGCAAAGTCAGTACATTATTTGGGTTCGTGGTATGTTCTAATGTTTTAATCAGTATGCTATGATTGATTTTTTTCATCTCTTCTACTTAAAAACAATAAAGTACATAAAGAAAAATATTTCTTTGGTCACTGCACAAATTATGTAACTATGGTAAACCTACTCAAGCTTAAGGTTGGATGGAGGTCTGTAATGACTCCTGCTTTAGCAGTGAGCTTAACACAACATTTCATCTTTCAGGATTTTAATCTTTATCAATTAATAAAAGAGAGAGAAAAGCCCTTGTCAGAGGAAGAGATACGATGCTTTATGAAGCAAGTGCTCCATGGACTTAGTCACATGCACAAGAACGGATTCTTTCATCGGGATTTAAAACCTGGTTAGGCATATAACTCCATTTAGCAAATTTCTGATGGTGCCTTGTATTTATGTTTCCAGTTCAATCTGTCAAAAGATTCAAAGGTATCATGATCTGATAGGAATGTTTTCTTCTATACAGAAAATTTGCTGGTGACTAATGACGTTCTTAAAATTGCTGATTTTGGACTGGCTAGAGAGGTATCATCAATGCCTCCATATACTCAATATGTTTCCACACGGTGGTGAGTTATCTTCTCTCATGTCGTAGTCTTTATTAGTCTCTCTTTTAACACATCTTTGTGGACAACTTTGGGTGGAACATTCAATATTTTATGGACATTTTGTGAGTGCATCTATTTAAGAGATTTCATCATCACGTTATCAACTTTGTCACATTTTGTTTTTCGGAATTTAGGTATCGAGCTCCTGAAGTGTTGTTGCAGTCTCCACGTTATACTCCTGCCGTTGGTAAGCATTAGTCTCCTGATATTGCTCTTGATTTTCTTTTTGAAGTGGTGAATAATAAACACAATTTTTTTGCAGACATGTGGGCTATTGGTGCTATATTTGCTGAGCTTTTTACTTTGACCCCCATATTTCCTGGTGAAAGGTATCTCATGTTTTGTCTTTGGTTGTGTGCTACAGTGATGATGGCAAGACAACTCAATTCACTTTCGTATTTAATAAACTTTATTCATTTTCGTACAAGCTATTTGCTTTGCTGGTTACATTTGAATATTTTATGGAGCCATGTTTTCACTTTTAGTATTTATGGTTCAGGTTTTTGATAACTAATTTACTAATGGGCAATATTGTTTTTTATGACTTAGAAACAACCTATGATTATCCTATCTGAATTATTTATAACAAAATCTTTTGCTTTTACATATTTCCGTCATAAATATGAAACTTTCCTCAACCGTAAATTATAGCTGATACTGACATTTGATAGCTAAACTGGAAGCTTCTTCAAAATAAACAACGATTTGGTTTTGACTCATCTTGTATATTCCTAAAAATGCACTATTGGGCTTTTTATCGCATCTTAATTATAAAATTATTTTTCTTCAATGTCAGTGAAATAGATCAACTGTACAAAATATACTGCATTCTTGGTATGCCAGATTCAACTTCTTTCACCATAGGTGCAAACAACTCTAGGCTATTGGACCTTGTTGGTCAAGAAGTTGTAAGTGTTCACATAACAGTAGTGCAGTCATGTAATATATTTTGTTATTGTCTTTTTCATATCATCAACACGTCCCATATTGTTAATTGTCATGAACCGTAATTGTTGTGCAGGTTCCACCTATGAAGCTTTCTGATATCATTCCAAATGCTAGCATGGAAGCTATAGATCTAATCACAGTATGTTTTGGTCAATAGCATTTTTCTGTCTTCATATCAATAATACAAATTTTGACTGTTCTATTTATGTCAAATAGTGCTATC
Source organism: Cicer judaicum (assembly GCA_037974835.1). NCBI lineage: Eukaryota > Viridiplantae > Streptophyta > Magnoliopsida > Fabales > Fabaceae > Cicer > Cicer judaicum. The sequence goes on from JBBPBS010001102.1 coordinate 2,199,152, forward strand.
TTTCAGTATCTACTGCATTGTGTAAATTTTGCAGCAATTGTTATCATGGGACCCATCAAGAAGGCCAGATGCGGATCAGTCACTGCAGCATTCTTTTTTCAATGTAACATTTTCTCCGAAGCCTGTTCTATTTTGCTTAATTCCTCCAATTTACTAACATACTGGACAGGTGGATACAAGGGTTCCTTGTTCACTCAGTGATCCACTCGAGCTGAAGCTGAGTTGCAAGAGTGAGGAAATTTCTATTTTCGTTCTGTCTAATATCCTTCTTTTGAGATCATTCAGTTTGTTATATAAATATTACTATGTTAAATGCTAATTGCATTGTGATAATTTCTTTTGACACTAGTGTTTATTGCTTTTTTTCTGCATTGCTCTCAGGGGCAAAACCAAATCTTGAGCTGAAGCTGCAGGATTTTGGCCCTGATCCCGATGATTGTTTTCTTGGCTTGACATTGGCTGTAAAGCCTAGTGTTTCAAACTTGGGTATAGTATTAGTATATCTTAACTCTTTATTTACTATAGAAAATGTAATTAATATCTGTTGGCCCAAGTGACTGCTTTCTTGCCACCCAATTTTTGTAGAATATTGTGGTTGGCATTGTTGCTTGTTTGTAATATAATGGAAATAATCCAATTCTTTTGTTGAAATTTTCCTCTTTGCATAACAAATAAATTCCTATTTTCAAATTTAATGTTTGTGGCGACTTCTTGATCCTTCTCCAAATGTGCTGTCTCGAGGATTGAGGTGCCACTTTTGTAAGCCAAATTGGCACAGATTGATAGCAAAAGTTCTATCGTACACTAGAAGTTGGCTGACTTTATTAATTTAATTATGATTTCTCATTTCTTATTTTCTGTAAATAAATAATCCTCATGTCCAACCATGTCATAAACACTGTGGTTACTATTCATGACACCCCTCTATTTTTATGATATAATTAGCAATTGTTGGCCTTCGGAATGATGTTGAATACAGAACTCCCTAGAGTTATGATCTCATTCCCATTCTTTGAAACTTGCAATGGTATGTTATAAAAAGAAAAAGTCAAGGCTTTCATTCTTATAGAAGATTGACTGAATTGGTGAGAGTCTATCTATTAAATAAATAGATGTCTTTTGGTTGAATATTTATTTATCCAAATGTGTCTCGTTTGAGGATGCTATATTGAGCAATATTCTTGTTGAATGTGTTCTGTTTTTTTAAAGACGCCCACAGTTCTCTGAAAAGTCTAAACTTTTTCCAATATTAAATTTTCTTGACTTTGTACATTTGGTAACCCTGACCTTTCTTCACATTACAAATTTTCTTTCACTTTCTCCATTTTTTTTTTCTGATAGTAGATATTCCTGACCTTTTGATTATTGTCATTTCCTGCAGATGTGGTTCAAAATGCATCGCGGGGCATGGGAGAGGTTGGTGTACAGTGCTGTATATCCAGAAGCATATCATATTCCATTTATTTTGTTTTGAACTCCTAATATGATAGCTGTTTATATCTCGTTTGACGTAATACAATATGAAAATGCAGAATATGCTCTTTTGCTCGGATTTTAATGATCATTCAGACCAATCAGGTGATTCGTAGTTGCTTACCATCTATTTGCAATATAATCTTTCATAGTCAAGTTACCTATGTTTGCAGAAGAGAGATAGTGTTTACTTTTTTTAAAAGTTTGATCAATCTTGACATATTTTTCAGGAAATCTTCATTCTAATTCCATTCTGTTTTCTAATAAATGAATTATGTTACGTAAAGGATAAAGTACCAAAACAGACAGTGGAGAAATCCTTCTGTATACATAAATGGTAAAACTGTGTAGGTGTTGAACATTAAGATCTTGCGAGAAACAATGGAACGCTCTTACCAGAAAATAGAGAAGAAATCAATTGAACCCCCATATATATTTGAACAACTACCACATAAATTTTACAGAAATCAAATTAGCTGACGATCATAATGATACCAGGACAATCCTATATCTTGATTAGTGGCTTATTTTTTTGTTTATGGCATCTTAGATTTATTTTGAACTAATATGTTAAACAATTGTTTGAAAATATGGAAAAACACTGCAATACTAATAATAGGATGCAGGAACGATCAATGAGGGTTGGGTCTAGTGGTAGGGGCTAGACTCCCACAACATGGTGAATCTAGGTTCGAATCCCTGCGGGGAGAGGTACCCACATTTAGTGCCCGATGCGCGTCAAATAGGATTATCTTTAGTGGAGGGAACCTATGAGAAACCAAAAAAAAAAATGCTGCAACTTCTTACTTGACCAGATCCTATGTGCTGTGATGTCATCAGAAATTACTAAAAATTGTTTTGCCTAATGCACAGGCAGCCTTTGTTTCTGTAATCTTGTGTTGACCTGACCCTAAAGGCTAAAGTTGCTTCGTAACTTCTCCGAAGCAACAGTACTAACTACTTGAATAAGGTCTTTTTGGGTAAATGACTGACTTGCAATTGGTCATTTTTGTGTCAAGGGACAAAATGCTAACATTGTGGAACTACTTGAATGAGATGTGACATTTCTACTTTTTCTCTTTTGAAAATTTTCTGTCAACTTTCATTTTCTTTGTACTTGATACTAACAAGTTCTTTTATTGTGCGATCTAGTTTTTTGGACATTATTATCTCCTGATCAGAGTGGAGTTCACAACTCAGCAGAGACTTCATTATCGTTGTCATTTGGGTAAGTTTTTGTCTATACTACACATACACAGACGGTATCATTATAATTTGGCGTTTATTTTTAATATTATAATATTAAAAATAAATATCACAATGTTATTGATCATAAGGTAATGTAAAAGTAGAAACAAGACTATGTTTCTGACTTTTAAATGAATAAAAATTAATTGTGATCTTGCTTAGTATATGGGATTAAATGCTTCATCACTCCAAAGAAATATAAGATGTTGAAATGGATTCAACTGCACTCTTTTTAGCTAAGCAACTCTATGGCTGCTAGAAGATTGAATTAGATATTAGGTATATGCATTACACTGTTTACCAAATTGAGACAGAAATGCATGATTAGTCGTTTCCCTTATTTTGCATTGGTTTGTCTTCTTGACAGATCTGTTCAACACCAGCCAATTGGAGTTCCACAGACAGCGGGATTTTCTTTTCAGCCTTTGCAGCCTAACATCTTAACTACACCATTTTTGACCCTGTCTTCTCCGTTCCAGCGTGGGCACTGCCTTTGAATGATTGTTTGAACTTTGAACAATGCTGAAAGATCTTGAATCTTGAGAATGCATCAAGCAGTTTTTATTCAAGTTAATTATTTGTACAGCTCTGTTTAGCATTAAAATAGTTTCACATTATTGCGAGATAACAATCTCTATAAAGATATTTGATCTCATTGGAATTTGTAGTTTTAACAACTTCCTCGTCCTGAATGCCACTGTCTGGAAGTATACTTTTAAAAGGCATTTACTCAGAACATCGAATGCCCTGATGTCTGAAAGTTAACTTTTGGACATTTTATAACGCATGGATGGCAACTTTTGGACGATTTACGAGAATAAAGACTATATACTGAAAGTTTTTTTTTCAATGACAATAAATTACAATTTGGCACCACATTAAAGAATTATATAACTTTTCTTTTTCAATTTTTATTTAAGACTTTGACAATTGACACATTGTAATAGGTTGCCAATGTAAAATAATTTTACATTGATGGTACATGTCGTTTATTGTCTAAATTATTTATTTTTGTTCAAATGTAAGCTTTTGATTTAAAAGATACAAATGAAGTCTTTTGTAGTCACCATGTAGCAAACAATCCAAATGTGTTTGATTTTGTAGTGATGAGAATTGATTTTAGTTTACACTAACTTAACATAAATTGATTTATGTTTAATCATGTTAATATAAAAGTGTTTCTTATAAATTTATATTATTTGAATGTTTTGTATTAAAATTGATTTTGGATGTAAAAAAAAAGAAAGAAGTTAATTGTGTGCTTTCATTTCTGTTTTAGACAATAATTTAAAATTATGTTGCATTATTAAATTTAATATAATTGTATAAAAATTAGTAAAAGAAAAATTGCAAAATGCATATTATAAACTTAAAGAAAATAAAACAAAATTACTAAATTAGAATAAGAGATTAATGGATGTTAATTGTTAGTGTAAAATTATTTTATAGAGACAACCAATTACAACTGTTCATGGTATGGTTATTGTCTCAAACAATTACCAAAATACAATGGCATATCAAAATCAATTACTTTAATTGACCAATTATTTTGATTGACCGCCAATGTGAAATTAGTTTGTATTGAGGGTGCATAATCTATTTTCTCTTGGGGATATAAGTATTGAAATATTATCACTATACTAATGAATTTGCTTGTACTCTATAACTTGATTATGAAATGAGTCTCAAAGACAATATCTATCTCTAACAAAATGGTTGAGCATTAATGAATTTCAGTTAAAAACAAAATGTTTGAAAGAATTCGAGTTTATCTTGTATGATAGGTTTCTTAGGTTATTTGGTTTGTGTTCAAATAAAAATGTGTCACAAGCGGATGTGTGGGATTGGGTGTGAACGAGAGGTTTGAGAGTTTATTATGAAAACGAGGTTTCAGAGTTTATTATGGAAGCGACTTTTAATACAATGGGAGGAGTGTATGGTTTTGTTGGTGTTGATGAGCACGGTGTTGGCATAATGATCCTAAGAAGAGGTTATTCAACCAAAATTGGTTATGATGTACTTTGAAATGAGATCATTATTGTGGACTCACCTATCCATACTTGTAGTTGGAATCAACTAGTCCCATTGAAGGTGTCTTTTTTTGCTCGACGACCTTTGAATGACAAGCTTTCCATTAAGGTTAATCTGGTTCCTTGAGAGGTTGTTCAATCGAATGTTAATGATTGTGGATTTAGTTGCAGAAGTGCAAATAATATTCAATATTTATTTTTTGTGCTATCTATTAATAATTTAGCTCATGCTCAATAGTTTAATAGTTTGGTGATCAAATGCTGACAAGGTTCTTTGACAACGACTTCATTGTATTTGATTAATTTGGAAGTATCAGAATAATACGATTTTCAAAAGTTGCCCATCACTTACTAATTTTGGAGAATGTTTAATTTTTATCTCGAGTGTTTTTTCATATCATAGGAGAATCGTAGCTCTTCATCTCTCTTTTAACATATCCATCCTTGTATTCATTTTGAAATTTGTGTCATTTATGATATATTCTGTCAATTTGAATCACATTTTTACTAAAGTTTATAAATTTGAATGAATGAACAAATATATTTTTAATAACATAATAACTATTACCACGCTGTCAAATATGGATATGTTTATTTGTTGTAAAATAACTGCACAATTCACACTCTAACATTGATTAAAGATCAAATATTCCATATTGCATAATCAATTTAATAGAATAAAACAATTTCACATAATAGTTGAAAATTGTAATTGAGTCACACATTTACATCATATAATCCAATTACATCATATAAATGCTAAATCCGGTACTAGAGACGTGATCTCAACTAAAATCTTAAGTTACATGAAATCAAACATTTCCAAACATTCCATATTGCATAATCAATGTACATGAAAAAAACAAAATTTAAAACAAAGTAAAAAAAATTAATTTTAATTAATTTTAAATATTAACGAATAATACAACACTTAATTTAAATCAGTAGTGAATTGATACAGCTTACCTATAGTGTTCGGTAGGAGGGTTTTTTATACAAGACTTTTCCATTTTTACCATTCACAAAAGCATTAAGTTTCCACATTGTATCCAACCATTTTTATTAGAACCAAAATAATAAATAAAAAAAGTGCTGTTGTAAGAAAAGAAAAAAAAAAAAAAAAAAAAAAAAAAGTGCACTGCGGTTGGTCGTAGAGTTGGATGACTGCGGTGTATTCTCCTTTCTCCCAAAGTGACAGTGCAAGTTCATACGAACTCAACAAAAATCTTGAAACGATCTCTATCAATAATAACCTTATACAATTACACAACATTTTCAGTTTTGACTAATACTCATCGTTGCTTACAATGTCCAAAATCGAACCAACCTCAACCCGATTTGTAATTGAACCACTCTCCCAATTCGACCTATCCACACACTCTCGCACCACCACCGTCCGATCAATCGCCATCACATCACTTTCAACTCCAACCATTCTCTATGTCGGCACTAACTCCGGAACCCTCTTTTCCCTCTCCGCCGACACTAACCACACCAACACTTCTCAAAACGGCACCGTTCCCTCCGATTCAGCTTCTTTTCTACATAAGCTGTCGTTTATTCGAAGCGTTTCGGTTAGCGACTCTCCGGTGGACACCGTTTTGGTTCTCGCTGATTTAGGGAAGGTTTTATTGCTCTCCGATGGTTCGTTGTATTTGGTTGATTCGGAATTATCGAATCGCGCTTTTAGGTTAGGGTTTTCTAAAGGTGTTGCGGTGGTAACGAGAAGGAAGATGAGAAATAATGAATCCGAAGGTTTAGGTTTTGATATGAATAATCAAAATCACAGGTTTTTGCAGAAATTGGGAGGGTTGATTGTGAAAGATGGTGAAACACAGAGTGGGGCTTGTGTTTTAGCACTTGCTATTGGGAGAAAGTTGGTGATTGTTGAACTTGTTTTAGGGAGTGGTAAAAGTGGGAAGAGTGATAAAGATTTTAATAATGGTTCTCTTGTTGTTTTGAAAGAGATTCAACGTGTTGATGGTGTTGTTAGTACTATGGTTTGGATTGACGATTCGATTTTCATTGGTACTGTGAATGGTTATAGTTTGATTTCGTGTGTTAGTGGACAGAGTAATGTTATATTTTCCTTGCCGGATGTGTCTCGGCCGCCGCGGTTGAAGTTGTTGCATAGGGAGTGGAGGGTGTTGTTGTTGGTGGATAATGTGGGGGTTATTGTTGATGTTCAAGGGCAGCCAGTTGGGGGTAGTTTGGTGTTTCGGCACGGGTTGGAATCAGTTGGGGAGTTGAGTTTTTATGTGGTTGTTGTGAGTGATGGGAAGATTGAGCTGTATAATAAGAAAAATGGGGTGTGTGCTCAGGTGTTGCCGTTTGGTGGGGAAGGGATTGGACCTTGTGTTGTTGCAAGTGAAGAAGATAAGGGTGGGAAAATTATTGCTGTTGCAACTGCTACCAAGGTATGTTATGGTGTGAATCTGATCACACTCATTAAGGATATACACTTTGACATATTTGTGGTTTTGTTGTTGAATGTTTGTGTGTGTTTTTGGTCTTTAAGATGTAAAGCTTGAATGGTGGTCTTTAAGTAGTTTGTAGATAGGTCTGTCCTGAAGCCTTGTATATGTAGAGTAACAAATAACATTATTGGGTTAGGAAACTCATTCTACATAACATGCTTAAAATGGCAGTGAAAATGAGCACTGAGGATATTGTTTAATTGTGGGTACCTTCAATTTGAAAAATGAAAACTATGTTTTGTAGTACTTCAATTTAAACTACTTAAAATTCAGATGTTGGAGGTACAATTTCATGTATATCCTTTTTTCTTTATCGTCTGGAGCAGTGGACCTACAATGGATGAAGTGACAGCTTTTAAAATTTGGGATTTGACCAATTTAATTTGTAGTTAAGCACAGATTAAGGTGCCTCTTTTCTATGTTAGTGGAGAAGTGCCCAATTTATATGTAATTAATATTTGGCAGCATGAAGGCAGTAACTTTAAACATTGAGGATCTTTTGCAGCCAGCTAAATGCTTAGTGGACAAAAAAACTAATTTGAAACTTAAAATAGTCAGTTAAGTAATTAGAGCCTGATGGAAAATTAAGATGCATATCTATAGCTAGCTGGATTGAATTTTCTGCTACTATAGTAAGTACCTACATATTTTCCTTGTAATGTCGGATGTAAGAATGACCTAACATTTGAGCCTTGTGGATTATTATTCTATGACTGATGGTAACCTTTTTCTTATGTAGACTCAGTGTTATATATATAAGGTGGCAGGTTTTAAAGACTATAGAACTTTGTTCCCTGGTGGTTGGTAAATTTTTTGCAAAATTTTCATTTTCAGTCATTCATTAAGATGGAAAAAAATCATGGCCTAATTTTTATATTTTATAATGAAATCAACAGTACTTTATGAGTAACCGTTGAACCTTCAACCTGGTCGGATATTATAAATATAGTCTTGAGTCCTAATTTGACTGAGTATATTGAAGCATGTATTTGATTTCAGTCCTAGATTGTTTTTTCAGTTTGGTATCATTAAGTACAAAATGGCATTGAACTGACTGCACTCACTGCAGTAGTACCATACGCCCTTGACATCAGATTTCTTGTCACTTATCACGTTAATTTGTGCCCATCGTTACAGTTTTAATTGATTTGGAAAGTGCATGTGTTAGGATATACAAATAGGGATAATTAGGAGTAAATCAAGGAATCCAATTCTTGGATTCCTAACAGCATGCAAGTAATTTGTTATAACTACGACCTTTATGCTCTCATAGTAATAGCTCATTGCAGAAATTCATGTCTTTTTTTTTACATATACTACTAGGTCGTGTGTTATCAGAAATTACCATCTGTAGAACAAATAAAAGACCTTTTGAGGAAGAAGAACTATAAGGGAGCCATATGCTTGGTAGAGGAGCTTGAGTCTGAAGGTGAAATGTCAAAAGATTTGCTCTCATTTATTCATGCTCAAGTGGGGTTCCTATTGCTTTTTGACTTGCATTTTGAAGAAGCCGTGGACCACTTTCTGCTCTCTGACACAATGCAACCTTCTGAAATATTCCCATTTATAATGCGAGATCCAAATCGCTGGTCCTTACTGGTACTATTGTGTTTGTCTCCTTTTTTTTATATATTACTTTCACAACTGTTTTTTTTTTAAAAATTTATTGTTGGTTCTGTCATGGCCAAAGCCACCAGAAATAAAACTTTGAAATATGAAGAAACGCTCCTTGTTAGATTAGTCTAAATTACTATATCAGTCTCAATTTATATATTTGACAAATTGCTGTTATATACTTTGGTCATATGCATATTCTTCTCTCAAGCAGAATTGGGCTTAAATATCTTGTGAAGTTCTATGCAAATTTATATAAACAATGTGAACTGTTTGGTTACAATAACAAATTCTATGTCTGTTGTGCTATGTTGTAAAATTTTGGTCTTGTCCTTAATACCTATGAATTATTCAAATATTTATAGTTTGTGCTTTATGAATGTGGTACAGAGGTTCAAACTGGCTTTTGTAGGTTCCTAGGAATCGGTATTGGGGTTTGCATCCTCCCCCAGCCCCGCTTGAAGATGTAGTAGATGATGGCTTGATGACAATCCAAAGAGCATCTTTCCTAAGGAAAGCAGGTGTAGAAACAATCGTAGATAATGATCTTTTTCTGAATCCACCAAATAGAGCTGATTTGTTGGAGTCAGCAATCAAAAACATTAGCAGGTTTATATTCCCTTAGTTTGCAATGCATTTTACTTGATAGAAAATGATATACATCTTTTTTATTTGATATGGAAAAATAGAATATGAGTTCTTTTTAATAGAAGAGATAAGGGAATCTGGTTAGTTATATATCACTTATCTGCATCCCAAAAGATAGGAAATTACATTTATTATATTGCTAGTTCTTCTGGTATCTACATTTATCCTATCCAAAGCCCTATTACCCGGGACATAGAATTTGAAATCTCTTTTGGCTCTTACGTCACCCCCTGTAGGATGGCTTGAAATTGTCTCCCACAGATAGCTTATGTATGGAACTATTACAGTACTTTTTGGACTTGCCCTTGCCCCCTTGGTGAGAATATCTGCGTCTTGACCTGTTGTAGTGACACAGTGTATGCAGAACTCACCAATCTTTATCTTCCCTTCAGTGAAATGTTTGTCTACTTCCATATGTTTAGCTTTGTCACGGAAAACAATTGTGAGCTATGCAAGTTATTTACTTGTCACAGTAGACTTACCTTGGTGTCGAGTTACCTAACTGTAAATCTGTCTGTACTCTGTAGTCTTTCAATCTACATAACCTCTCACATTTTCTGGGCCCTTGATCTATATTATGCTTCAGTACTACTCCTAGCCACCAAATTTTGTTTCTTCTCCATGTAACAAGGTTCCCTCTGACAAATGTACAGTAACCCCAAGCAGATCTCCTGCCAATGGTACTCCCAGCCCAATCTGCATTGATGTAGGCTTGTATATTTGCAAGTAACCATGCTACTTATACTGTAATCATCTTCCTGGTGGCCCTTTGTTTATGAGTATTATGTACAGGTATTTGGAGGCCTCTCGAGAGAAAAAACTAACGCAGTCAGTTAGCGAGGGGGTTGACACTCTATTAATGTATCTCTATAGAGCCCTAAATCGTATTGAGGATATGGAGAGGTTGGCATCTTCTACAAATTGTTGTGTTGTGGTATGTGCAGTTTTTGTTTTTTGTGGATTCAATATATACAAATGGTTATGTTTTGCATCTATGTTAAAATGTATTGAAATCTCTTCAATCAAAATTTGGACAGTTAAATGTGAAGTAAAAGGAAATGTGGCTATTATTCTCTTAGAAAATTTGAAATAAAATTCTTGTTATTGACATGATCACATTCAAAGTTCTCCAAAAAGAGAATTGTGTCAACTGCAGAATGAAACTGTGAAACTGGAATGGTAAAATTTAATTGGAACACTAAACAAAAGTGTGAATAGAGAAAAGGAAAGATGGTCCACATGTCTAAATCGACGCTGCTCTTTAAACAAGGGCATAGGTTGTTTCACTGCATAACATGATGACATTTTCATGGGGTTGTCATGAGAGATGACCTTATGAGATACATTTTTTTTACAGGAGGAGTTGGAACACATGTTAGAAGAGTCGGGGCACCTACGGACCCTGGCCTTTCTATACGCAAGTAAAGGAATGAGCTCAAAATCTGTGTCTATTTGGCGCATCCTGGCAAGAAATTATTCATCTAGCCTATGGAAAGACCCTGCTTTGGATAATATTATACAGGATGGTGGGGAAAACCTTATTTCTGGCAAGGCAATTGCAGCTGCTGAAGCTTCAAAAATTCTTGAGGAGTCATCTGACCAAGATTTGATTCTCCAACATCTAGGATGGGTATGAATGTTAAGAAGTTATCTGTTAATGCAAGTAGAACATCTACAACTGCATGATTCTTCATTTTGGACTTTTCTCATTTCAGATTGCAGATATCAGCCAGGTTCTTGCAGTCGAAATTTTAACTTCGGACAAACGAGAGATCCAGCTTTCTCCAGGTTGGTCTTGATTCTTCATGCATGCCCATACCCATGAATTTCTACAATAACATTCTGATAATGTTTTGGATCGTTGATTTTGAGGAATGCAAATTTCAAATTCGTCGATATATGCACATTTTGAATGTACTGCTTGTTTACTTTGGACTACTTACTTATTACCACAGAATGCTTCATGCGATCTGCCAAAGGGATTTCAAATATTTCATTTCTGTTTATTATACTTTATTTGTGAAATCATTATTCATATTTTAGGTCATTTATACTGCAGATGAAGTCGTTACATCTATTGATCCACAGAAGGTAGAAATTTTACAGAGGTATGCCATTGTGTTACCGGTTGGGAATATTCTCATTTCTTTTGAATTGATAATGCTTGAGACTTGTATTGGGATGTATATGGTTATTGATTCTCAGGATTTCATTATGCTATTAATTCTTTTATTGTGTCATTATTGCTTTTATACTCTAATGTATATGTAAACACCTAATGGGTTAAGGGTTGGCCGTTGTAGTTGTAATTTTGATTTATACTCTATTTGTAACATTCTGCTTCTTTTGTTTACCCTGGCTTCCTTTTTATTTTAGGTATCTCCAATGGTTGATTGAACACCAAGACTGCTTCGATACTCAGTTGCATACGTTGTATGCCCTATCACTTGCGAAATCAGCAATTGAAGCCTTTGAGTTCGAAAATGTCTCTGAAAATCTTGCTAGTGGAAATGCTGAGAGAAAAAATTTGGCTACTTTGAGGAACTCAATCTTTCAGACTCCTGTGCGGGAAAGATTACAAATCTTCTTGCAATCCTCAGACTTGTATGATCCAGAAGAAGTTCTTGACTTGATTGAAGGATCAGAATTATGGTTAGAAAAGGTAATTACAAGTGTTTTGACTATATCTTAAAATCTGTTTATTTTATTTTGATGTATTTTCTATTTATAGTTCATTGTTTCATAGACTATCTTTGGGATGGGTGATGATAAATTCCTTTATGTTCGAAATGATGTTTACCTTATTTTCCCTTACATCACAGGCTATTCTGTATAGAAGACTGGGGCAAGAGACTTTGGTCCTACAGATTTTGGCTTTGTAAGTTTCACTTTAGCTTTTAAATTGTAGCTTTTATCTACTTTTCTTATCAATTCACTAAAACTACATTGTCTGTTGACGTATAATTCCGTGTATGCATTTTTTTATTGTTGATTCATTGTAATTCCATGAACTATTTTATATGATGCCATCTTTATGCTTGTATGTTGTATATTAGATTAGATGGTACTAACTAATCCTTGCCATTCTCTATTAAAAGCTTGCAATTTCAAAAGTCATTTATCTATGTTGGTCTATGTGTATAATGTTCTCATGCTTATATTTATATCTAGTATAATTGTATACATGTGATATGCCTTGTCTTGCCTCTTTCTCTTCGGGTGCATTTGACACACATTTAAGAACAAGACAAAAAGAACAGTACAAGACAAATAGTTGATCCTCAACAACATCAAAGAAGGTTTGATATGTTTATGACTTTATGTACTAGACAGAACAATATGAAATTTACTACTATGCCTTTTCTATTGTGCAATGAGTTGCACAACATCAAAGAAGGTTTTTACTTTTTAGAAGATAGAAAATTTTCCAATATTTAATGTACGAGGTTGTGAGATTGTTGACAACCTTCTGCTGCTCAATTTTTGGTGCAGAGGGTCTTGAGAGGCTGTAGTTTTTTTTCCAGCCTTAAAATGGTGAGTTTTGGGTGTTTAGACACCAATTTTGGGTAGGCCAATGAACTCACTCAAATTGTTCACAAACTCGTGATTTTATGTGATTTCATAAGACCCCACCTGGTGATACTGAGTTCTCCTCGGTCCCAGTTTTGAGGAGTGCTGTGTTGATCGAGAGACATTAGACTCCAGGTTTATGAGTTGGCACTTGATTTTAATGATCATGCAAGTAAAAGGAGAATTGTAATAATCCTGGTTTACTTATATGCACTAAAAATAAATAAATCTTCATATCATTGATCTTGCTATAATTTGATTTGTTGAAATATTGATATTTGATAGAGGTCAAGGATGTCATTATCTATATTTGAAATTCCTCTCCTAGTCTGATAAGATTTCGATGTTGTTGCAGACTAAAAATAAATGAGAAATATGGATTACTATTTTTAACGAACCAAAAATTGGTCCTTCTAAAGTATAGTAACTTGCAATTACTAATAATTTGTGAATAAAAATCCTTCCAAGTCATGGTGGGATATAGAGTTTGCAGATAGGGTTATGGGATTTAGTTTAATTTGATGGATTTCAGAGGACAACTAGATTTCCATATTTCAAGATAATTCGTTTTATGTGAAATTATAAATTTTATTAAAACATGCTGAACAATTGAGTGCAAATGGCTTATAAAGTGTAAAAACACAGAAAACATAGTGTCTATTATTAATTATTGTTGTCTTTTGGCGCTCAGGAAGCTAGAAGACAGTGAAGCTGCTGAGCAGTACTGTGCCGAGATTGGAAGAGCTGATGCCTACATGCAGTTTGTCTCCCTTTTACCCTTTGAATGTTTTATTTAAGTAATGGTTATTTAACACCACAATGTTAAATGCTGTTTTTATTTTTTTTTGTCAAATGTCTTCAGATTGCTAGAAATGTATTTGGATCCACAAGATGGTAAGGATCCCATGTTTACTGCTGCTGTTCGCCTTCTTCACAATCATGGAGAATCATTGGACCCATTGCAAGTTTTAGAGGTATTAAACTCACCCTATATCAGTTTTAGCAATTAGATAGGACTGTGTCTCATTGGCTGCTCTGGTCAGGCCACAAACCCCTACTTTGGACTAGCCTACCATTGAACCTGTTGAAAACCAGTGAACCTTGTTTGGAACTGAATTTACTTATGAACTCAGATCCTTGAATTCAGGTGCATGCTGCTTTTTGACTAGGTTAGCATCTCATGATCCTTGTTGTCAACTAATGTATATACTTTGAAAACACAACATCTAAACAATAAGATACTGCTACTATACTTGAATTTTTCAACGGTGTTCTATCAGTCACGAAAAGCAGCGACAGCGTGTCAGATGTATGTGGAGACGATCAAGTTAAAAAATGTCAAACACCCTTTTGTTTTGAGAGTGTGGGCAATGATTGCATGGGTCACCAGATTGGCCATAAAGGTGTTATACAAAATATTCCTATTTATACCCATTATTGCATTAGGAGTGTTTCAGATCAAGCATTGTTTTGCTAATCCAATAATTACTGCAGTTCATGCCATTATGATGTGTTTTGGTCCATTCTCTTGTCAAGTTGGGTGTTGCATGTAGGATGTGATGTAAAATTGCTTGTGTTCTTAATAATATGCCATTATAATGTGTTTTGGTCCATTCTCTTGTCAAGTTAGGAAAGGTTTTATAGAAATGTCTGATATCTTTTTATTAATAATTTTAAAATCACAAAGTCAATCACTAGAAGAGATAATTTGAAATGCACAAGCAGGCATTATTTCACCAATATTCAATGCTTCATAAATCATTTGCAGATCTTCACACTTTTCTCTTTAGCTGTTATTGTATGCACTTCCCACAGTTGTACTCACTAAATCTTTTGGGTTTCAAATGCAGAAACTATCACCAGATATGCCACTTCAACTTGCTTCTGAGACTTTACTAAGAATGTTCAGGGCCAGAGTTCATCATCATCGTCAAGGACAGGTGTTCATGTTTTTCCTTTGGTAGATAGATTTCCCTAACCTTAGAGATGTGTGGGGAGTGAGGGAACTAATACAAATCAGAGTTGTAGTGGTTGCTATCAAGAGTAATGGGTGGTCTGGTTTTCTGTAAGTTCTCTCCTAGTGTGGTGCGTTCCACAAGATTTTTGCAACTACAACAAATTTATAAGTGCTTTTGGAATTCAAATAAGAATTGTAGTGGTTGCTAATTGCTATCAAGAGTAATGGGTAATCTTGTTTTCTGTAAGTTCTCTCCTAGTGAGGTGCATTCCACAAATTTTTTGTGACCACAACAAATTTTATGTTCTCTCCTAGTTTATGAGTAGTTTAAATACAATCATTTTTTAAGTAGAGTATCTGCTGTATCACCATTTTAAGTGGACTTTCAACCACTCAAGTTCATAACTGTTCCTGAACTTGAACCACTTTTTTACCAAGATTTCCTTGCATGCAATATTTTTTAGATAACTTATTTGTAATCTGACATTTTGTGGTTGACATTTTGTTGTCAGTCTTATATATCTGTAGACAACCAAGTATTATTGGTAACTTTAATAACATCTGTTTCAGATTGTGCATAATTTATCTCGCGCCGTAGACATTGATGCAAGGTTGTCAAGATTAGATGAAAGATCAAGGCATGTACAGATTAATGATGAGAGTCTCTGTGATTCCTGTAATGCACGCCTTGGTACTAAGTTATTTGCAATGTACCCTGACGATACAGTTGTATGCTACAAGGTTAGTGCTTGATCACTTCTCTCGATTCCTCAAATAGAGCTTTTGCCCATACTTCAATGCCTCATCATCCATAATTGTACCACTAAGCTGTTTCCCGATGTGTTATTTCGAAATTCATGACATGATTTCTAGTGCGACAAAGAAAGTAATAAGTGCAAAGTTTTACCTTGCAGCGGATTTTTTTGGTATTAATCTTACTTATTTTTGAAGTTTTGTCTGCTCCTAATTGTCATTTTTCTTTTTAATATGCAAGTCTTTATTGTCATTACTACATTCTGGGCTAAAGCTGACTGACGGTTTATTTAAAATTAAATGAATGTAATTTGGTACTCTTCTTTTAGTAGACTACATTGATTGACAATTATTGGTGATTGTTTAGCTATGCTCCTTATAATACTGACACTGTTATTACAGATGGGTTTTCTTACTTGTGCTTCTAATACTTTGTAGTGTTACCGCCGTCAAGGTGAGTCGGTGTCTATCTCAGGTCGCAATTTTAAGGAAGACATCCTAATTAAACCAGGTTGGCTTGTGAGTCGTTGATCTTTAAACTATGATTATTGCTATTTGATGTCAATATTGCTTGGCGGAAGCCTGAAAATGAGGAGTTGCCTACCAAATCCAAATCCTTTCAAAATCGGCGAAAGAAAAGTTGATGATACTTGCTCTCGGTTATATAGTTGAACATTCAGCGTTTTCAGCTGTTAACCTGCTGCACTAAGATTGTAAGTTCATATAATTGACTACCACACGATGGTAATGTAAATAAATGAGTTCCCCATTGTACTCCCCATACCCCCTTTAGGAAAAATGTATTGTAAATTTTGATATTTGTAAAATGTATATTTTTGCATCTATAAATAATCAGATCATTCTTGCATTCTCTAGTTCTTTCGGGCATGCCATGTTGGAACTTGTTTACAAGGATTTGACGGCTGTAGATCATCGTGTTCTATTATTTTCACAATCAATTGCTTATGTAATTCCATTCCCAAGCTGTGGTAGACTGGTAGATAGAAAAAGCCTCTAGAATAGCAATTGGAGGGTTCTAATTTTGCTGTTGTTAGAATAGTTTGATTAAGGTTTCAATTTACATTTATTGTGACTTCAACCACTGTAGTAGATAGATTACACAGCATTGAAATGTATAAAGAAATCATTCGAAATGCTAATAAAAGGAGTTTTATGTAGATTAAAGAACGCATTCTTATTAGGCAGAAAGGCACACCCAACTATTATTTAATTGTCAATGTATTACGTTAATGTGTAACATGGAAGTATCTCTATAAGCTTCCTTACCTTTGTGGCTTTTCTTGACATTATGAGTTTTTAAGATTCAACTTATCTAAATTTTTATCTATAAAAAGGATGATTAAAAAAATTATATTAAATTTACCTATTTGTCTTATGTAATGATAAAAAAAAAACATATATTTATACATGACCACTTTTAAAAATAAACATTGAATAATGAGTCTTCTCTTATTCATGAAATGTTAATTCTGTGATAAAAAATTGACTTTATTATTTCAACTAACAAAATTCAAATTCTCTTTTTATCATGACTATTTGACTCTTTGTCTTTCCCCCCGCCCCAAAAGTTGATATTAGTATCATAAATTTCAACCTTTATATTTGCATAAAAATCATTTAAATTTTAGGACCACATGAATTATGAACAAGAAAGTAGGATTATTTTCAATACGTTGTCTTCACTTGTTGTGTGATAATAATATCAATATGCATTATGGAAGTGGAAGTTTCATGACTTACATGAATCCATATCTTAATTTCTTGATCTATATGAATCCAACAACGAGTGCCGGTTATTCATTGGGCCCAATTTGCCGTTACTTCTAGTTCTCAGCCCCCGTTATCCACATTTTGTTTTCATATATAATTTCATATACAATAAACAAGTGTACCAATAAAAGAGAGCCTTAAAAACAAAAAATTCCACAAAGCTTTGTGACATTATTATCCTTGTCATTGAAGTTATCATTTCTAAGGCCACACATATAAATTGTGGCAATTATTTTCTCACTTAATTTGTCACCTTATAATATTTCAAATTAATTAATTGCTTATAAATATACTGATTGGTTACTTTTTTTGGTCAGTATATGCATTGAGTGGCTGATCATTCAACAAATTTGTTGATGGCTTTGAATTTGCGATCAGCTCAAGTGAAGCCCTTATTTTTCTCAGATATACTCAACTCAGTTAACACCTCCACAAACCTCCCAGGTTCTTCTCTTTTTGTCTTTGTCACATACATATATGATTCTTTTTGTTTTTGACAAACACATACATATGGTATAAACGAATAATGATAATAATCATGATAAGAGCTTCCTCTTTTCTTCAGCATATATTTAACTTTCTTGCTTATAATTATTTTACCATATTTTGTATTAAATATTATTTTTTTGAATTGGATTGAAATAAACTTTTTTTTCTTTACAATCAGCAATACAAAAATAACATCATATGAAAAAACATTAATAAGTAAAGAAGGTATTTTTTATATATAGGACATATGAAAAATAAGAGATTAATTTTGTATCCACGTGAGTTACCATGCTGTTTTTCTTTCTTTCTGGATATCATGTGTTATTATTTAGGTAGAGTCTTTTATTATTAAGCAATGCAACTAGTCATGTTACCCATGATAATGATAATTTGAGGTTTATTTTGAAGATACAAAACAGTGGTCGTCGTGAGGAAACAGTAAATTACGGATCAGGATTGCATGCATTTAAGGAATCCGAACAGCGGCAGAACTTTGTTCGAATCAGAGGTGGACACGACCACTTCAAAGTCCCAACAATTTTTTTATAATTTATAACAAAAATTATAAAAATATTATATTTAATTTATCAATTAAAATTTAAAAAATTTAACATTTTAAAATTTTGTTTAAACACCACCATCACTGTATCCGTAGTTCTAAGATTTGATTTATCAATTAAAATTTTAAAAATTTAACATTTTAAAATTTTGTTTAAACTCCATCATTGTATCCGTAGTCCTATGATTTGACGATCTAAATTTGAAATAAATTTATTATTATTTTTATATCTAAAATTAAAATCTTAAAATTTCAATCCCGTGATCCGATTAGAGCTTCATATATCCTAACTGCAGAACAAACTCCATGAATTTTAAATCCATAAATTACCGAGAAAACACAAAACAATAATCTAAACCGTACAAAATAAAATGAATAAGATATCAAAGTTACTAAAATAAGCACACGACTAGGCTTTGAAATGATTAGATTCATTCCTACGGTACGGTTACGGTGGCTAAACAAAGTTCTATCACCCATGGACTTTGCATTCCCTTGATGATGATCCATAAGTTGGTTACTCAACTATTTTTTCCTAGCTTAGTAACTCTCCTAATTTTTTGATTGTTTATTGTTTTCAGCTACCACATCGAATAATTTTAGGTGCTAATGATTTGTGAAAAAATTATTGTTTTCATATTTTAAAATTTATATTAACTTATATCATATCAATTTTTTGAAATCACGCCAAATACAATAACAAATACTTACTAAGAACAAAAATGTTGGTAATATATTTTTTATATACATATATTGTTTAATATATACTTCTTAAAAAATACATGTATTATTTAACATAGTTTCTTTATTAATTGAAATTAATAAAGAGTTCCAACAAATTTAAATGAAATCTACGAAATGGCCTTTGTTATTTTTATTTAAATTATAACCACACATTTGACCTAAAACAACTACACAAGTGAGTTGGACATCACATTTTAATTCAATATATTAAAAAAATAAATTTATGAGTTATCTTATTTATATATTGTGCAACTATCGACATTTTTAAATAATGTAAGATTTTTAACTCATACTTACTAACAATATGTCATTCCACAACGCCCTCAACTACGCTAATAAATATTAGACAAAATGTTTTTTAGTCCTAACTCAATAATCAAATATCAATATTATTAAGTTGCACACTTTGTTATAAATTCAAATTTGAAACTTCGTATATAATTCAAATCTGAAACCTCGTAAGTGTGTGGGATTTATTGTGATATTTATCGTATTTTTTAAATAAAAAATATATATATGACTTGAAAAATAATTTAAGTACCACTTGAGTGTGCTACCACCTGGCGTCTTGAAAAATTTATAATCAATGAACGGTGGTCATCACCCTAAACTTCCATTTGTTATTCTATACTATCATTTGACTTAATTAATTTTTATTTATCTCTTCTATAAAAATCAACAGGTCAACATTAATTAATATTTAACACACCATGGTTTCTACATGGTCTTCATAGCTTCCTTAATCATGTGAAATTAGGGAAATTAATAGTTCTATAAATTGGAATGACTTGTAGCCAATTTGTTCCATGCAAATTATACAATATCGAGTGATCAAAGGAAAATATTATAAATAAAATAATACACATTCATACACACTATGGCAAAAACCGTGGCTACTTCATTTATTTTAGTTCTCCTTATTGTGACGATTATGAATTATTATAGTGTTGAGGGTGCAAGAAGAGAACAAAAATGACCCTCTTTACAAATCTCAAAAGTTTGGGTGGCCTTATGATTGTTTGATTTGGGATAAGTTATGTTTATTTGTTAATCCTAGCTATTATTGTCCTATCTACTCAATGTATTGTTCCCATGGAACCAATGTAGCTACTAAAGTTGAAAGCTTTCCATGATAAGAGATTGTGTGGCCATGGCTTGTATGTTTTATATATATTATATAAAGTTAAAGCATTAAAAGTGTGATTTTTTTCAAGAGACTAAAATAAGATATTTTGGTTATCAATTAACACATTAAAATTAACAAATATGTTTATATGATGTGAATTTGTGCATATAATCTCTATAATTTACTAACCTATAGTTCAAATGATTATTTGTGCTGTGTTATAATATATCAGGTAACTTTGCATTGAAGAGAAAAGAGGGTAACACAAGAGTAAAAAGAAGAGTTTATTGCTCAGCAAATTCACTACAACCAGCTTGGCCAGGAACAGCTATACCTGAGCCTAGTGATTTTAAAACATTTGATGGACCAAAACCTATCTCTGTTTTAGGCTCAACTGGTTCCATTGGAACTCAGGTATAACTTCAATTTCTCTACCAACATGTCATATTCTTGAGGTAACAAACATTGGAATCTAGGACTAACATTTTGTTGTGACAAATATATTAATTATTAAAAGCATAGACACTTTATTGGTATTTATTAAATTAGTATATGTTCAAATTAATTTGTTAGTATTTACAAATACCTCAATATAACTTTGTAACTTGAAACTAGTATATGATATTCATTTATTGGTTAATTTAAATTAAGGTTACCCTAATACTTAGATTTGTAACACACATCTCTGTTAATATACCATACTCATAATCAAATATTTTATATTTGTAGACCCTTAACATAGTGGCTGAGTTTCCAGAAAGATTTAGAGTTGTGGGGCTTGCAGCTGGTTCAAATGTTACTCTTCTTGCTGATCAGGTAACAACACAATTACCTTACTCCTAATTAATTTGAAACCTTACAAAATCAGACAATTAACTTATTTATTTATAAATTCCCTTAATATTATATCTTTAATCATTCTCATACTTTGAGTACATCTCATTTTTATATTGTGCAGATAAAGACATTTAAGCCTCAATTAGTTGCTCTTAGAGACGAGTCGCGAATCGATGAACTCAAAGAGGCTTTGGCTGATTTAGAACACAAACCTGAAATCATTCCTGGAGAACAAGGTGTCATTGAGGTGAAAACCTTCATTTGTCTCATATCGTAATAGGATTTGGTAATCAAGAGTTTACAACACTATACTGCACACCAATTATTTGCGCCAGACTCTGATATATATCAGATGATTGGCATATGGAGTCATTATTGTTAACTTGTATAACTAACTAATGTGTCTAATACAGGTTGCTCGTCACCCTGATGCAGCCACAGTAGTTACAGGAATAGTTGGTTGTGCAGGATTAAAGGTAACTTCAAAATCATGTCATTTTTACGCATTCTTCATACATATAACATAGTGATTTATGTAGCATAGTTAATTTCATTTATCATGTGAGACTAGTCAGAGTATATGTGTATGTTCACGACTTGATAGTGATTTATGTAGCATAGTTATTTGATTTATGTGGCGAACTGATGTTGAAATCTCGACTGGAAGAGGTATTTACATTTAGTGTCTGAAACTGACAAACTGATGCTTCCTTTTTTTATTTATTTTATAGCCAACGGTTGCGGCGATTGAAGCAGGGAAAGACATAGCATTGGCAAACAAAGAGACAATGATTGCCGGAGGCGCTTTTGTTCTTCCTCTTGCTCACAAGAATAACATCAAAATTCTTCCTGCTGATTCTGAACATTCTGCCATTTTTCAGGTATTTACTAAGACCATCATCATTTGCATCAATTCTTGATCACTAATGCTTAACGGATTTTTCATTACACAGTGTATCCAAGGGTTGCCAAAGGGTGCACTTAGGAAAATCCAACTAACTGGTTCTGGGGGTGCTTTTAGGTATGTATATGACAAAGTAGTTCAACAAGAGTATTGAAAGTTTACAAGATGAAGCTTATATGGAGCATGTTATTAATTATGTTGGTTTATTGAAGAATTGATTATGTGTAAATGTAAAATTTGTTTTCTCAAATGTATTTTCATTTGTATATTTTTAAACAACTAAGTTTGTTCTATGCTTCTGTCTTTATGTTTTTATTAAGCTTAATGCAATGAAAGGGAACTTAAAGAAAAAGGGGAACCATATAGTACAATAAATTTCCTTAGGTGTTTTTAGATTTTTGTTCTTGTCAACTTGTATAATCATGCTGGAGATATATTTGAATCTGTTAGAACAACAACCCTAGTTCAAAAGAAAACAAATACAAAAAACACCGGAAAAAAATACACGAGATATGATCATGGAATTCGGTCAATTGTGTCAATATATTCGTCTGCAGAGCGGTTGCATTACATTTCTATTATAATTCAAGCTTATGATTTACAGGGTACAACTTGTGTTTAAATATTGTAGTCTAATTTACAAGAATACCCCTTAACCATACTGCAAGGGCTCTCGCCCTACTTCAATTGTTCCATCGCTTAGGCTATATATAATTGACCTAAATAATCAATCATTCATGGTAATTGACAGAGAATGGCCTGCTGAAAAGATGAAAGACATTAAAGTTGCTGATGCATTAAAGCATCCAATCTGGAGTTTGGGAAGAAAGATAACTGTAGATTCTGCTACCCTTTTCAACAAGGTCTGCTCATGCTATAATCAACTTTTTTTGATGAAAAATGTTTTCATGCAAATCTATCTAATGATATGTTCTTAGTTATATAAAATGTTTTTTTTTTCTTTCTTGGCAGGGTTTAGAAGTAATTGAAGCACATTACTTGTTTGGAGCAGCATATGATGATATTGAAATTGTTATTCATCCACAATCTATCATACATTCATTGGTTGAAACACAGGTTTAACCCTTTACAATATAATACAAATATACTCAAAATGTGTAATCCTCTACATACAAATTGTAACACACTGAAGTAAAAAATCTACAACTTGATGGCCTCAAAATGTGTAGTCCTTGAGTTAAAATTCAAATATAACAATAAATAATATAAAAGGAAATACAAATGAAGCAAAATAATCATCATATATTGCTTTTATCTTTTTCTTATATGATTTTTGTTATTTGTAGGATTCTTCTGTTATTGCACAGCTGGGGTTACCTGATATGCGTTTGCCACTCCTTTACACTCTGTCTTGGCCAGAAAGAGTCTATTGTTCTGAAATAACTTGGCCTCGCCTTGATCTCACCAAGTACAATTAATTTTCTTTGTTTGTATAAACAGCTTAATTAAGTGCTTATAACATAAATATTTTTCATATAAGTGCTCCTTCATAAGCTTATTTACAAGGACCTATCATATACTTTTGCCAATTGTTCAACATATTGACACAGTTTATTACATTTAAATATATTCTTGTAAGACAATAGTTTATTAGGCTTATGTTATTGGACCTTTTATGTTTATAAGTTAGTAGTTTAACCCATTTATGTTTTACTATTTATTCTCTTTGTAATCCTTGTATTCACAAGATTTGGTATGGTTCAGGTATGGTTCTCTAACATTTCAAGCTCCGGACACTAAGAAGTTTCCGTCGGTGAATCTTTGCTATGCCGCTGGACGTGCCGGAGGCACCATGACAGGAGTTATTAGTGCTGCAAATGAGATAGCTGTAGAATTGTTTGTTGAAGAAAAGTAAGTATATCATATTCTTAGTTATTTTCTTTAGCATTTTGCATTGAGAATTCTACTGCATTTTTGTGTTTCAAATGGACAAGCTTACACTACTTTCATATAACCTATTACTAAAACTTCATACCATATGTAATATAGTCATTGGAAATTAAAATCCCATTGTGATGGTAGTGAAATTTATGAAGTTGAACAAGTTATCGTTTGTCCTTAGCTATGTAGATGGAAAATGTTCAAGTCATGAAATAATCATCCAAAAATATAATTATGCAATTTCATTGTACTAAAGTATTACTATTACATGATTTTACATACAAAGGAATAGATTGTTTTGTTTGAATGCTCAAAATAGGGACTTGTTTTCAAGACCTTTCAGAATATGCCAATTGACTTGTGTATTCCTTTTATGTAAAGCTTCATAAAAGGGAAAAATGTATTTGTTTAATTAATCGAAGTCATAGCAATTCCATTATTTAATTTGTAGCATTTGGTGAGGAAAAACTTATATTTAACCATTTCATAATAGAAGGCTTGATTAGTTTTCGTTGCTAGCTTGCTTACCTGCACTATTCATGTTCTTCAAATAATAGATGTCTCTGAGTCAAGTTGAATCCTTTTTTTTATAGGCATATCTTGATTGCTGTTAACATGTTATGTTAGTAGCTAGGATTTGATTTGAACCCGAGACCTCCTTTTCAAACTCTTTCTTGCTCAACCAAGCTACGACTTGGGGACAAGGGGAATCCTCTTCTGATTGGCTATTTTTGTGTTACCAGGATTAGCTATCTAGATATTTTCAAGGTTGTGGAGCTAACATGTCAGGAACATCAAAAAGAATTGGTAACATCTCCTTCACTTGAAGAAATTCTTCACTATGATCAGTGGGCAAGACAATATGCTGCTGGTTTGCAAAAAGCTTTAAGTTTTTGAATAACATGTAGCTGTGGTTAATTGTTGCCAACCACTTGCATATTTTGTTATGTATTTGTTGCTGTTCATAAATTGTATAAAATGTAAAGGGTAACAATATATATGTATTTAAAAGGGTAATAAAAGCTCTTAATTAAAGCATGCTATCATATTTTGAGATGATTATGTCATCCAATATGTAGTGCTTTCACTCCAAGTCATTTATAATAAATGTAATAAATTTCTCTTGATAAGAGTTGTACGAAATTGTTGGCAGAGGGAATTTGAAGAAAGCTAATGTCATATGCATATGCCAATTGTTAAATGTGACACACTTTTACTTGAGAAAAATGTCTAGAATAAGTCATATGCAGAAATAGTTGAAAATATCTTGACATAATGCAGAAACTTATGAAAAAGGATGAACATAAAAAGTAATAGGATCATTATTCTCCATTACACATTTGGACATTGGATTTGCTTATAAATAGGCCCTCACTTCCTCAAACCTTACTATCAATAGCTCTCATAAACAGTTAATTTTTGTTCTTTTCTATCTTATAATAAAATTCCCCATTCAAAGTTATACTATTCAGTTTTTACACTTTAGAGGGCAGATTTGAACATTATCAGCTGGGAGACTAAAAACAATTAAATAAAAAATATTTTATATTTAATAAAGGAATAATAATCAAACAGCTAAAATAAGGTATAGGACAAGTAAAATAATGAACAATATTCATATAACCATCAATTCAAAACTGGTAGATGCTAACCCCTGCATTTCCATGGCAGTCAAGCATTTGCAACCACATCAACAGGTTTAAATCTTTCCTTTCTGAACCTCCTCTACATTACATAAAATAATGAAGACGAGTATCAACCTTTGTAAACAAAACAGAAAAAAAATATTTGAGCATGGACAAAGTGGCTAACTCTAGGGCTGGCCCAAGGATAAGGCTACTAAAACCCTAGTTCTAAGCCTACCAACAAAAATTTCTTTGTCATCAGATTTTATAAACAAAAAAGCTACATATGCAGACACAAAGGATCCAATAAGATTAATCATTGCCCTCCAGAAGATGTAGCATTTGCAATACTTTGCAGGAATGAGGTCCTAGAATCAAGGTCAGTTGAAAAGCATCCTAATACAGCAATGGTAGCCGTACTGCTACCAAACTTCTCAATTCCTCTAGAAATCATGCATGTGTGACTTGCTTCTACAACTACTATTACATTTCCACCTAAAAGCAGCGAAACAGTTTCTGCTATCTGCTTTGTTAGCCTTTCTTGAACTTGAAGCTTGAAACCATAAAAATGTACTATCGATTGTAAAAGTGATTTTCCGATCGGATTGAATCCTTCTGAAAGGAAGTATCCTATGTGAACAACACCATGAAATGGAAGTATATGATGCTCGCATTGCGACCAAAACGGCAAGTTCAACGCCGAGTATATTTGTTTGTCGTTATTTATGTTTACCTCCCTGTTGGAATTCGAAGAGTTTATCCGACCGCAAAGGGAGCCATTCAGCTTTACATCCATGTCAATGCTTTGGAAGTTCAACAGCCATTTCACAAATCGATTAGGCGTCCCTGCTAGCTCTTTCCTAACCGAATCTTCTCCCAAAGATTTTAGAATTGAAGAGACTGCAGCAACCATAGCTGGATTGACCGGTCCGATTTTGGAGGAAACTTTCGTGGAAATTGCAGACAGAGATGGACACCAGCATTGCTCGGACGATCCTCGAAGATGAATTTTTTCCATATCAACACCTCTAGATTTAATAAGGAAAAAGAAATCGGCCCATACGTCTGCGCTTTTGTTTTCAAAGACCCCAGAACCTGATGAAACGAGTATTTTCACCCACCCTTTCTGGTTTGATTCTAGAAAGATCGATTCTATGTTGGGAAAGTGAATATGTGTACACTGAAGAATGACAGCAACACCTGCCGGCTTTATTCCCTGTTGCAGAGCTGAACACACCTCGTCTGCAAGACGCTGCGGCTCTTGAAGTCGTTTAGCAAATACTTCGGCCACACGCGAGAGCTTGCTTAAGCCGACAACTCTTTGGCCAGAAGGGACATAACCAACATGACACTTGACTTGGAAAGGTAGCAAGCAAGATTCACAGTAGGAATAAAGATCGATGTCTCGGACAATCACGAGTCCGCCTGCACCACCAGCATCACCAATTTTATTATTTTCTAGGCCAGCTTCGGGAAATAAAGCACCTTCAACAATGTCCTTCACTTTTTGTCTATAACCTGAAAAAAGATCAATTTCTTCAAGATTAGTAACAAATCCATTCAAGATATTATGACAACTTTTTTTCATTTTACATAATTATAAATGGATATACTCATTGATCACACCAGTTAGGTTTAGAATAATCTATTTAAATAAATTAGTGTCTATACTCTAATTACAATTTGGAAATACATCAGAAATATTTTCCACACCAAGCAATAATGACTTAAATGTTATCCAATAAAAATCAGATGAATTTCCTTGATTGCAATAATTTTTTTTCTTCTCAATTTCAAATATTCAAACTTTCCCAAAATGGTTGAAAGATTAATAAGTAGTACCTACATCCATCCCACCAGCATAAACAACTTCTTATCCAAATTCAGATATTGAACCAAACACAATTTAATTCCTTAATAAGGACTAGACAACAAAGATGAAAATAAAAAACAAAGCTACATTGAAGACAAATAATACAACTATTGAAAGAAATCTCCCCTTTTCAATAATTTAAAAAGAAATCTCCCCTTTGCAATAATTTAAACAAATAACTAATATGCTAAGTTGTTAATTGAACATATCTCATAAGAGAAACATCAACACAAGTACAATATCCAGATATCAAATTCATTTAGTACAAATTTCAAACAATTAAAAAGCACAAGACCAATCAAAAACCATTAAGTGTCCAAAAAAGGAGGGAATAGAGAAGATGAAGAAAAAAAATGACCTCTTGTTCCTTCACGTAGGGCTTTTGCAACACGAAGTGGTGTCTTTTTAAGACCTTCCCTATTAATATCTTCACCAAGGCCTAACAACAGAACCTTCACAGCATCTTCAATAGCAACTGTTGTTGTATTTCCTTCATCTCCAATACTACTCACTCCATTTTCAACCTCACCATTGAAATGACCCTCATCAAAACAACCCATTGAACAATAATAAAAAATAAAAATTGATACCCCAAAAAATAGGAAAAATCAAAAGTGACCCAGATTTGAAAAAGTATCAAACTTTACATCAAGACAACTAAAGGGTCTCAGAATCAAATGAAGGGTAATTTTGAGAACAACACAAAAACATGAAAAGATGTAAATCAATATACTAAAGAGATATATAATAATTAACAAAAGAGAATAAATCGAAAAGGGTGAGAAAAGATCTGGGTGGATTGAAAAAGAAGTGAATGATTCATGTTCATGGGGTTAAGGTTGATTTTAGGAATGTGTGGATCCTAGTTTTTGAGATATGGAATAGTAAAAGAGGACCCCACCAACAACACCATCAAGAAGAAAGCAACAAAGAACGTGGATTAGTTATAGATGGAGGAGTTGTGCAATGCAATGCAATGCAAAGAGAAGAAAATGATTATGGCGTTTGTGTTGTGTGTGTGGATGGATGGTATTGTCGGCCATTATCACCAATTTTGCAACATTTTAATATTCGATTTTAGGAGATCTATTGAATTACTAGTGTTTTCAATTATTTTTTGTTCAAATAAGTTTCCTTATTAGATTTGGTAATTTATAATTTTACTCCTATATTTTGTAGGATTTTTTATTTTTATTTTAGAAAAGATGACAACATTAACTCAATGTGATATACTTAACTCCTATGTCATTATGTTGTCATAATGTTAATGTTATGTATATATGATTTTAGATCACTTTATCTTTTATCTTTCCATCTTGTATTTTTATTTTTATTTTTCATATTTTTTAAAGTTTAATGGTTGTTTAATTTTTATAAATTGTATATTTTAGTCCTCGTCAAAGTTATAACAAAAGTTATAACAATATTTAATTATTAAAATTTATTTTAAGAAATATCGATATATATCAAGTATAATATTTTTTAAAAAATATATTTATTTAACTTAATAATAAGTTCTGAAAATATTTATTAAAATTTATTGTATTTTTATTTTATTTTTATTAAAATTGTACATTTAACTTTACAACTGATTCAATGTTTTATTTCAATAGTTCATGACAATAATTATATGGTTGTTTGAAATAATTATGATGAAAAAGATTAAAATACATCACTTATAAAAGATAAGTGACTAAAATGAATAAAAAGAAAAATAAAAGATCAAGGTAAAAATTAGATAAAATATAAATGACCAAAATTATAGTTAAGTCAAAATATAACTATTTTTTATTGATATAAATAAAGAATTTAATTTATATATATAGTTAATATAAAAAGTTTTTATATTTTCAATCAATCACAATTGTCAAATTGTTAATGATGTTTGACTTTTGTCATAACTACTTATATAGTTGATCATGTAAAATTTTGTAAATTAACATTGCATGAAAATTAAATGCATATATAAAATCATGCATATTTTTTTTATTTATAAAAATCACCTTATTTTTTAGAAAATCAATGACAAAAAGACATTTATTTATATAAGAGATGATATAATTACAACAAAAAACAAACTCACAATTTCCGACTTCGAAATTAGGGGATAACGTTCAAGTCAACAATTTCTCTGATTGTTTGTTTGTTTGATATGATTGTTGCTTTTTTTTTCTCATTGGTTCTTTTGTTTGGTTTTTCACTCTTTTAGCTCGACTCTTTGGATGTTGCTCCTCTCAATTAGTTTCTCTCTTTGGTTGATATGAAATGTCTTTCATTCAATAAGTTTTGTGATTATTACAATTAATACCCACATGAGTTCAAGAAGATGTTGATTGTACTGTAGATAAGGTGGCTGTCCATAGTATTGTCAATTTGTCATTGTCAATTACGGGTACCATGATCAATCATGGTTTGTAATTTATAATTTATAAAAAAAATAATGGAATATTATAAAATAATTGTTTAAGATTTTTCAAAATAATATTTAATTATAATAAATAGATATTTTTACAATAAAAAATACACTCTGGTAACAATTCTTATGATCACGAGATTTATTTTTATAACTCTGGTAACACTCTGGTAACAATTCTTACCAAAAATCTCTCACATATTCAAACATTAAAGTGATCGTTTATTAGTTATAAATCCAATCACCTTAATTTTTAAAACTCATTAACGCAAAGGCCAAATTTAATTCACGTTATTTTTCAAGCGATTAATTTGATTGCTAGTTCTATAAATCTATACTATAAATGTTTCAATATTATTCCATCAAGAATAAGTCTTGAAGAAATACTTTTTAATCGATACTTACATTATAAACGTCCACACAAAATAATTTTGTTAATATCACATTAAAAATGAGAGAGAATAATAAATTTATTAAATTATCTTTATCAATTATTGAATTATAATTATTATTAATGCAAGTGATAAGATACTGAATTGAGAATAGTGCATGTAGTATTAAGTAATTGCTAATATTACATTAAAATTGAGATAATCACACATTTCATAATAATTTTGTACAAATGTTATGGGATAAAATGATTTATTTTTAATAAATTAATATTAGATATTCACTAATACATGTGAACAATTCAAATCAACGAGACTGATAAAATACATATAAATTGAGCGGGTGTACAATTCAATTAGGAGATAAATATCCTATAAAATATCTGTTAATCATACATTTATACAATAATATTTAGAGACAAACAAATGTGTTATAAGAGTTTTAATAATTAAGATCGGAGGGTGTATAACTTAATAAAATATATAATTTTAATATATTTTGATTTTAAATTATGATAATATCTTATTTAAAAGATCCAATTTAATTCAATTCATTCATACTTTTTAAATAAATAAAATCATTTCAATCATTAAAACATTGGTCGATGTTTGAGTCAATTTTTAAAACAAAGGTACTAAGTATTTATCCAAACCTATTATGTCTTTGAAACTTGAGTGTACTCAATTTTTCTTCATTATTTTGTTACGAGTAAAATTTGTGACTTTATTCTATTGTATATTAATATAATTAAATATAATAGTATAAATATAATATGTGCTTGAGTTTTTTATTGCAACCAGACCAATTTTTAACATTTTAAACTTTTATTGTGATGTTTTGTTAGAAATTAAGCAATTAACTCTCATTTGATATTACATATAAAATTTACTCAAACAATTAATCTTATTGATATATCAAGTGTGAATAAGAGTCTGAAATTAAATGAAATATAGACGTTAAGAATTATATAAGAGAGATGGTATATAAACCTCCTGCCTTCATATTTTAAGTGAAAATGAAGTGTTAAAACCACTTGTGTGATAACTCATGTGATGAATATGTGCAAAAAGTTATAAACACAAATAATTTTGGTTTATTGATATCCTAATTTTACACACAACACCTGACATGGGAATTAGGGCATAAATTGTAGGATTAGGAAACGTAGTAGAATAATCATTGGAAACATTAGTTGTTCCATTGCGAGAAGCCTCATATGGCAGACCAGGAGCACTAGTTGCCTATGGGTATTTAAAAATTCACTAAGTGATTAGCAAAATATACAACTTCTCAACTTGGTAACCTCACATACAAGGACTTTGATTTCATGACATGATTTTGAATGCCCTCCTCAAGTCATTACATAATAGGGTCAGTAGCCCCAAAATCAATTATCCAAGGAGATAGACAGAACAAAACACTAAAACAATTATTAACAACTAGATAAGAAGAACTCAAACAAGTATAAACAATTAAATAAGAGCTAGAATAATTATCAAGGATACCATATGCACTAGTCGCAATGTGAAATCTGTTGATATCTTTTTTCAAGATATCTATCATCTTTGTACTATTCATGAATAAAACCACTTAACACTGCCTACTATTTTGTATTATCATATTTGCTCTCTCCATCTTCAAGCACGAAAATCACATTAGACTTCATCTTTAAAAGCAACAAAAAATCACACTAGTGCTATGTGATGTTTTTCTATAGAAATTGCACTATTTAGTGCTCCAATTGCTCTTTCTTTTAGCAAATGGTTTCTTACCATCAATAAGGAAATCAAGGATTCAATTTTCTCCCTCCATTTTGTCTCTCATGCTCATTCAATGTTGAGAAAAACTATTAAAGGCATATGAATAAAAATTCAAATTCATATTACAAGCCATATTTTGGATCATGAATATGTCTCGTGATTAAATTTAGGGGCATACCATCATATTATCCCAACTCATATGTACAAATAATTAATATTACAAGCCACATTTTGGGTTAAGAATTGATTATGTGAACATTCTTGAATAAAAGAGTCAAATTACAAGTTACATATTGGGTCAATAATATATTTCGTGATTAAATTTAGGGTAATTTAATTATATTATCTCAATTTCATATGAATAAAAAATTCATATTATAAGATACATCTAAGGTCAAGAATTCATCTCATGATTAAATTTATGGTCAAAAATTCATCTCATGATTAAATTTAGGGTCATATGATCATATTATCTCAATTTTATATGAATAAAAAATTTATATTGAAAGCCACATTTAAGGCCGAAAGTCCATATTATAATTAAATTTAAGATCACCGGATCACTTTATCTCAATTTCATATCAATAAAAAAATTCATATTGCAACGTCAAGAATTTATCTCGTGATTAAAATTCAAAGTCATTCAAAACCTTTTATATAATCTCTAGTTTAATTTGAATTATTGAACAATGAAATGAAATGTGAAGAGTGAACCATCCCTTGGTTACAGAGACGATTTGAATTGACGGTGTCGCAATTGGAGATTTTGAAACGCGATTCCTCCAATCTTCAATGGCTTCTTCGCACGGATGCTGCCCTCACCATCACCACAATCACTGCCCACACTGTCCCCTCCGCCGTCATTGCCACCACTGCCCCCTCCACTTCTCCCCTTCTCTTATTCCTCAAACTCAAACTCAAACTCATAATCAAAATCAAAACCAACCACAACATGCTCAGTAGGTTTCTTTCTTTCTTTCTTTCTTTCTTTCTTCTCTTCTTTTTCTTTTTATAATAACACTAGGGTTCTTTCTTTCTTTCTTTCTTTCATTCTTCTTTTTCTGTTTCTTTGTTTTAATCTTATTGAAACATATTGAAGTTCCACATATATGGTTTTTTATTCCCCCAAAAAATACTAGAGAATATTGAAAGTAGACTTTATTTTCCACCATTAATTAAGGGAGTTTGTGGAGGCTATTCAATCCTGGTTAACCCATTGATGTATTTGAGTTTATCTATACTTGTGAGATTAACTTATTGAAACAGTTTATAACATGCTCTACAAAATGGCTTATGAAAACAGTTTGTAGTTTATATTAAAATAATTTGATTTGATTTTATCTTTGTTATAGAAATAGCTTATACATAAAGATTTAAATATTGTGTTTATTCTATAAGCTTTTTAATTAAGTTGTTTATCCGAACAGTCTCTACTGTATATCTCATATTGTTCCATCTGTTGCCATATGTATATTATACTTTCTTGTTAGAAATATTTGAAATGGGTTGATTCATAGATTTCAGTAAGTCTAATTCTTCTATCCTCCTTCTTTATACTATATGAAAGTAATCTATCTTCTGACACTGTTGGATGGCATCAGAATTTCACAAGAGCTGGAGCATATTGTGCTAGATGGTGATGAAGAGGATGATGAACCGGTTTTTGTTCTAACCGATGAATGGAGGGAGTTCTTTGCGAAATCTGAAGCTAAAAGGAAACTAGGTAACTTTCTTTATGTGCTTAATGTTTCTGCGAGTATGTTTATTGAATTTTGAGTCTCAACTGAACTTTCTGTTGAAAATTTGATCATGTCATCTACTGTTTTATTACCTGGATTCATCAAATCCACTTTTAAGTCACATTCAACTTACAATCAGAAGATCAAATCAGGTCCACAAAATCAGGGTGATATATCTTAGGTTGAATTATCCAGATAAGAAGATTAGGAACAAAGCAATTATCAATCAATTATCAGTTATGTGGCTGCTTTTAATAATCTCTTTTTTTACATATCATACAGAGAAGAAGCAGGCCAAGAAGGGGGAAAAGTAAAAACAGAAAGGAATGTATGTTAAGCTATTTTATTTGGGTGATCAAGAGGTTGTTCAAGACGACAATCATGCTTTCGAGAATGTTAAGTTTTCCAAGCTTGATGTGGTTTGCTTTGTATCTCAACTAGGAATCTTGTCTGCACTTTTTTAAAAGGATGATGAATTACTTACCAATATCTATAATTTTGTAGTTCACCTTTTGTTTATAAAATTGTATTATGTTATCAATTTTATAGACTAACGACTTTTTAAAGTCATTATCCTTGTGTTTCCTGGTAGAGAGTTACTAGAGAAAAGAAAAAGCTGAATAAAATGGCACTTGCAAAGTGTATATATATCCTTAATCCTTATGTTTGACAAAGGCATTGAAAAGTTTTAGAGAATTTGAAAAGGCAAAGTATATATATATCCTTAATCTTATGTTTGGAAAAGGCAAAGTGTATGTCCATTATCTTCTGCCATTTTATTTGCAAAAATAATCAGAATACCCTTGTACAAGTTACCTTGCAATTCATTGGCATTTGTAAAGGTTGTTGGAGGTGAATTGTGCAAAAAGTATTATGATTGGCATTGTAGTCTAAAATATGGTATCATTCTTTGTAATCCATCAACGTTCTAACCTAGAAATTTACAGATGATTAGAGAATAAGTCTTGTGGCATGGTTACCTTTGGGTGCATTTGTGTTTGGCACATAATTTAACATTCTCAAGAAAATAAGTTTTCCTCTATATATATATATAATTTGATGGTAATATCCATTTCCACTTCTCCACTTGAGAATAAATCCATTGGAATTATGGGGAAGAATAATTTTGACAAAGGGAATTATGAAATTTATGGAAAGTTCTCTATTATGAGAACCTTTATATTTGAAATAATTATTTTTCAACTTTATAACTAATATGGATATATTTATTTTATATCCATGTATTTTTGAGAATGTGATTTCTAGACGTGAAACAAACATCTATGTGCCTTTTATGGCGTTAGATTGTTCAAGTACTGTAGAACCATCAATCAAGTTTCAAAATTTAAAATTCTTCTTAAAAAAATTCATTAAAATCTTTAATATTAGGTTCTTTATTGAAATTATTTTTAAAGTCTCAGTTCATTATTTTTTGTGGGTCTGAGTGAGGGATTTATGGATCCAATATTTTATTAATTTAAAATTTTTTTCTTGAAATATTTTTGAAATTTAGTTTTTTTGGAAAAATATCTGAAACTTTTTTTTTTTGAAAAAATATTTAAATCATTTTTTTCTTAAAAAAATTTGTGAGAAAAAAAAAACTTCTCGAATTACAAAATTAAATAAAATTTATAAATCATTTTTTATTAGAAATAATCGAAACTTTTATTTTGGAAAATTTTGAGAAAAAAATCAAAAAATATTTATGAAAATTCTTTTTTGAAAAAAAATCAAAAGATAAATTTGAAAACGTGGACTAATAGACTCAATTAAATCTATAAATTTTTTTAAAAAAAATTAGCTTTAGAAGCTTATTTTTTGGACTTAATAACTATAAAAAAATTTGTCCTTAAAAAATGTGAACTGAACTAATAATTAGTTGATTTATGAAATTAACACTTATAATTAAATAATAGAGCATAACAATACTTTAAAGTCTTTCGAGAGTGGATATAAATGGGTGAAAATGGTTAATTGGTAGTATTTTGGTGAAGGTAACGATCAAATCCAACTTCTCTATCACTTTAGTCTATAACTCCCTAACTTTAACAACCACATCAATTCTATATCTCTTAAGAAAAAAGAAATTTGTTTATATAGTTGAAAAATATAAATGTTTTTTAAAAATTTCAAACTACATCATTTTTATTTTAAGTTTTATTTGGTTCTCTTT
>JBBPBS010001102.1:2237043-2257648 GCA_037974835.1 Cicer judaicum
AAAAAAAAAAAAAAAAAAAAAAAAAAAAAAAAAATGGAAAAGATTTGGAAAAGGAGAAGACCATGAGGGAGTGTGGGGACTGAGGTGAATAGGAAGAAATCAAGAGGTTGAGTACACTAGGACCAAAAATTGTGGTCCGCATTCCAGCGATGAAGACGAGGTTGTTTTAAATTTTTAGCTTTATTTATTTTTATTTTTTATTTAGTGATTTATTTTATATGTTTATATGTTCACAATAGAAGAAAAAAAATATATATTATTTTTTTCTTTTTGTTATTTTTATTACTATCTCAAATATTTTCTTCTTCTTCTTTCTTGTAGGTATTTTTTTTTCTTAATTTTTGTTTCGTCTCTTTATTGATTTTTGTTTTTAATTTATAGGTTAAAGTGGTGAATCTTTGTATTTATTAGATAAATTAAATTCTTAATTTATAGGAAAATAGTAGTTTATTCCTTTTTTTACAATTAGTAAAAATAATAATCTTATCAAGTTAAAAAAGAAAACACTAAAAAGGAAAAAATAAATGAAGCAAACACAACCATGTAAACAAGGCAAACAAGACAAGAATGCACACACTTGAACACGAACATGAAACGGGTAGTACAACTCTCTTTTTCGTTTTGTGTTATTTTATTTTATTTTTGGGGTTAAATGGGAATATCTATATAATTTATGGACTCAAAATTGGGTCAGCAATAATTTTTTAGATTTTATAATAATAATTATAAAATATTTATTAAAAATATTATTTTTTTCAATTATATTAATTAGTTGGATAAAATTGGGGTATCACACGGTCTATCACATTGTTTTTTTTTTTTTAGCCGAAAAATCTATTTCACCTTAAAAAAATTAAATAGTATGTTTATGTATTTTTAAATAGGTTAAACTAACTTTTTTATATATAATAAAAACTAATATAATAATAAACATAATGAAAAATAATAAAATTATAGCTAAAGCTAATAAAATTACAACTAAGAAGTTTGCAACAACCTTTCAACAAAACAAAATAAATCCATACTTAGCAAACTAGAAAAGTCCTTTAAAAAATTACAAATAAAATAAAATAAACGGCAAATCGGTAAGATTAATAATGATAGACTTTTAAATAAAAAATAACAATTTTGGTAAATGATATATAGGCTAAATTACATATGTGGTCCTTTAACTTAATTTCAGATACCGTTTTAGTTCTTTAACATTTTTTTTTCTAAGTTGGTCCTTTATTTTAATTTTAAATGACATTTTGATATTTTATGTTTTAAAATCTTAACAATGTTGTCCTTTTTATTTACAAAAATTCAAAATAAATCATTAAATTTTTCAAACAAAACCCATAAAATTAATTATCATCTTCGATAAAATACAAATTTGATCAAATTCATATCTTAAATCTTGAAATAAACTCATATTTTCAGTCTTTATTTGATGATGTTGAAGATGAAAATATAAGTGTATTTGAATATTTGAGTTATGGATTTGATAAAATTTGCATTATATTGAAGATTATTATTAATTTTTTAGGTTTTGGTTGAAAATTTTGATGATTTTTTTGAATTTTTGTACAAAAAAGGATAATATTGTTGAAATTTTAAAACATAAAATATTAAATTGTCACTTAAAATTAAAATAAAAGACCAACTTGGGAAAAAAAAAAGATAAATGACAAAATCGTTACCTGAAATTAAGTTAAGGGACCACAGATATAATTTAGCCTAATATATCATTATTAATCTATGTATATGTCTATCAAACTTAATAGATTTTTTCATAAATCTAATTGTGATATATTTAAATTAATAAGCTTTAAAGAAGTTTGAGTGTAACCTTCTTAATAAACAAACTAGGTCATATTAGACTATAAGTATACCCTATCATAGACACTATAGTTTATACATGCAATTCATTTCATCTTAAAAATGCAAAAAACATGTTTTTCATGAATTTTTTTTTTTTTTTGAATCAGCAATATTTTTCATAATGTTAAAAAAATGAAAATAAGACATAAACTCAATAATTCAATTTGAGAATTTAGCAACCATGTAAGAAATATTATATGATTTTTATCCTTAATATTAGGATTCAATAATGCTAGAGAAATGTTATAAATAGATGTCCAAGTATACCATGACCACTATACCCTCTCAAGCTCCAAGTACTCCATGGATACTCCTTATTTTCAAATTATTGAAGCCATATTAGCCTTGTTTATTGTGCGTTTTGTGTTTAGATCTATTAGATCACTAATTACACCTAAAGAAACTAAATTCATCACCAATCACAACAAAATACCCGAACCATGTGGTTCTTTACCTTTCATAGGTCACCTTCATCTTCTAAGCACACAAGAACCATATTTTAGGACATTTTCAACCATGGCTGAAAAATATGGTTCAATATTCTCCCTTAGGCTAGGTTGCCACAAAACCCTAGTGGTGAGTAGTAGGGAAATTGCTAAAGAATGTCTCACAACAAATGACAAAGTTTTTGCATCAAGGCCTAACATAGCTGCGGGAAGATATTTGGGTTACAACAATGCAATTTTAGCTTTAGCTCCTTATGGAAGTTATTGGCGTGACATGAGAAAAATTTCAACTCTTGAACTTTTATCAAGTCATAGGCTTGAAAAGCTAATGCATGTTAGAGATTCGGAGATATTTTCTCTTGTAAAAGATTTGTACACATTTTTAAAAAATAATAATTCAAATGGTTTAATTGAAGTGCCTATTAGTAAATTTTTAGATCACATGACATTTAATATAATTGTGAGGATGATAGCTGGAAAAAGATTTAGAGGTGAAACAATATACCAAGAAGATAGTGAGGCATGGAGATTAAGAAATGCAATCAAAGATACCACATATCTAAGTGGTGTTTTTGTGGTGGGTGATGCTATTCCTTTCCTTAGTTGGTTTGATTTTCAAGGCCATGTGAGTTTCATGAAGAGGACTTTTAAGGAAATAGATTTTATTCTTGATAAGTGGATGGGTGAACATTACACAAAGATAGATGAGGGGCAAAATGGTAAATATGATAATGATTTCATGGATGTGTTGATATCAATGTTTGAAGGGTACGATGAAATTTGTGGCCACAAACGGGAGATAGTTATCAAAGCAACAGCCCTGGTACGTTTTCCTTGCATTTGTATACTCTTTGTTTTATTCACTTTTTTTTTTTTATATACATATTAATTTATACGTGTTTCTTTACAAGCCAATTTAGTAAGTAACATTTACTATTATAAAATCTTTTCAAAAAGAAAATACTATTATAAAATGAATTTTAGGATATACCACTCTTTTTTATTAAAATTTTTTTGATGTAAAAGTCTCTTTTACGATACCTAATTTTTTTAAAATTAATAAATACGGTAAAATTGATATGAAATATAAAAAAAAATAGTTCATATTTTTTAAATTAAATATTATAAAAATCAGTAAATTATCTTCTTTTATTGATTTCTGTACATGACTTTGAACCTTCTATTAATCTCAAAACTACATCTCATTTAATATAACTTTTATATTTTCAATAATTCAATTTATTAATCTTTGAGAGCTTTATTTTCAAGAAAAGTCACTGAAACTAATTTAAAAAATAAATTTTATTTTTTATTAGAATTAAATAAATTAAATATGATCAACAATCATAAATAGATTTATTTTTACTTATAATTTATTTTAGAGAAGGTATATCTTAAATTGCAGATTTAAAGTGTCCATTCTTTGTGTGCCCTAAAATTAAGAGGTAGTTATTTTTTTCATTCATGTATATATGTAGGGATAAAATACTTGTAGGATTAACAAATTTTAAAGAGTAAGCTATCATTTTGAATTTTGAAATTGTAAACATAAATTAATTAAGAATTTCAAATTTACAAAACATTAAATTATTCTCTTAGATTTTCTTTTGTCAATTATTTTAAAGTGTTTTTTTCTTACAAGTTAAAAAGTTCAATGGACATTTTAATTGATATAAATAATTTAAAGAAACAACTCAATATTTTATGAATTTGATATTGAGACTTACAATTAGAGGAGCCAAAATAAGTCACCAAATTTTGGGTACAGATCCTTATCCTTACAGCCTCTGGAAGCACAGCAATAACATTGACATGGGCTCTTTCCCTACTTCTAAACAATCCAATGGTCTTAAAACAAGCCCAACAAGAGCTGGACAACAACATAGGAAAACACAAATGGGTTCAAGAATCCGACATAAAAAATCTCAAATATCTTCAAGCCATCATCAAAGAAACCCTTAGGCTATACCCACCAGCACCCTTAACAGGATTAAGGGAATCAATCGATGATTGCCACGTGGCAGATTATCATGTCCCAAAAGGCACACGTTTGCTTATTAATATATAGAAATTACAAAGAGACCCACATATTTGGTCCAACCCTAATGAGTTTCAACCGGAGAGGTTTCTTACAATTAATGATCATATTGATTCACAACATTATGATTTTGGATTTGTGCCATTTAGTTATGGAAGAAGGTCATGTGTTGGGTCAACATTTGGGTTGCAAGTGTTGCATTTGACACTAGCTAGGTTGATTCAAGCGTTTGATATATACACAAAGGATGGTGGTGTTGTTGATATGAGTGAAGGTGTTGGATTGGCATTGCCTAAGGAAAATCCACTTGATCTTATGCTCCAACCACGTCTTCCATTGGACCTTTATGAAACCCTTTGAAATTTTAATTATGTGTCTAAGAAATTATAAAATATTTTGTTTTAATAATGTGCTCTATGATGGAGCACAAAATATTTTTATCATTCCTAATTTTGATTTATGCAACTTGTTATCAAATTTGTATTGCATATTATTGTTAGTGATCAGAATGTTAATGTAATTGGATTGAGATGTCAGATGTTTCTAGTGCTGTTTTTACTTACTAATAATATTTTATAAAAAAAAATGTTATCTAGTGCTAGAAATAAAGGTGCAAATTGTCTTTGGTACTTAGCCTTCAATAAACAAATAGACAAATGCATATCAATTGCAAATCTTCCCAAGAAGCAAAAGCACAAATTTATTTTACAACTTAGCCTTCAATATTTTGTTCAAATATTTGAATATATTTTTAATTTTATAAAGTTAGTTTTTTTTTTAAGTTTGATCTGAATAATTATACACGTATATTTGTTGGATTTTTAATAACTAATTATTGGGATAATTGTATGTTTTTTAGATTAGTTGATGATTGTTTGATTAAATAAAAAAAATCCAGCACTATTTAGTAAAAAAGTTTTAATAATTTATGGCAATTTTTCTCCATCCATCTGCAATTATTTCCAAAAAGCAATTACTCCCATTGGTTTCAAGTCACATCCAAGACCAAGTCAATGCCTAACACTACAACACTTTGGTCCCACTCCAATGTCATCTTAAGAGACTTCATAACAAATCTAATATAGTCAACTGCAACACTTTAAAATTATTGTGTATTGTAATATAATCGTTCTAATAGATTATCTATGGCTACAGTCTCACACAGACGTTGTGGTTTTTGGCAAAAACTGTAG
Organism: Cicer judaicum; assembly: GCA_037974835.1. Taxonomy (NCBI): domain Eukaryota; kingdom Viridiplantae; phylum Streptophyta; class Magnoliopsida; order Fabales; family Fabaceae; genus Cicer; species Cicer judaicum. Next base: position 2,242,584 of record JBBPBS010001102.1, read on the forward strand.
TGTAAATATTGGACAACGCTTTGGTACATCTGATATATCACGGTTTCAAAACCGTTCTTTTAGTTTACGACAAGATTTTTAAAAAATATTGTAGTATAAAGAAATATATATATATATATATATAATCTTTTAAATAAAGGTGAATATATAATGTTAAGGTTGGAAATAAGTTTGTTACATAATTTATATATCATAAGAATCTTTGTAATTGAATTTTGTCTTTTGACAAATGTTGAATCCTAAAAATATAATATTATCTTAAAAGAAATTTTTTTTTTTTTTTATATATATATAAAATGAGAGAGTTTTACAATATAGAGAGAATGAGATAGTTAAATTTTGAATCATTTAATTTTCAACCAAGGATATTTAACTAAGTGAGTATCTAATTATGCAGTAAATCTCAATTTGTTTTTCTCCCCTGTTCCCTTCTCTTGGTTTTATCAATCAAAGGTCTTCCACCTCATTTCAATGCATTAATTCTGAAAACCAACACAAGAAAACTAGGATACTTCTCTTCTCAAAAATGGAATATTTCCCTTCACAACAAACAACTATAGTACTAGCTATAGGTTTAGTTGTTCTATACAACATATGGAGGATAAAAAAACATAGTAATAACAAATTAAAGGGTAAGCAACCACCACAACCATCCTATGCTTTACCTTTTATAGGTCACCTCCATCTACTAGGAAACCAAACACCCCTTGCAAGAATCTTTGCTTCTTTTGCTGACAAATATGGTCCAATTTTCCAAATCTATTTAGGATCATACCCTGCCCTTGTTATTTCAAACCAAGAATCAATCAAAGAATGTTTCACCACAAACGACAAAATCTTAGCCTCAAGACCAAAATCAAGTCATGGAATCTACCTTGGTTATAACTATGCTGGCTTTGGTTTTGCACCTTATGGCACATATTTTACTACACTAAGAAAATTAACAATGCTTGAATTACTCTCGTCTCGCCGTATCGAATCGTTGAGACATGTTTACGAATCGGAGATCGATACTTTGATTAACGATCTTTGGTTATATGTTAAGGACAATAATAAGGTAACTAAAGCTGTTGTGATTAGTGAATGGTTGGAAAAATTAACATTTAATATAATTACAAAGATGATTAGTGGGAAAAGGTATTTTGAGTATTTACAAGATGTGGATGATGTAGAAGCACATGGTATTGTGAAACTTATAAAAGAGTTTATGCATATTTCTGGTGAGTTTGTTCCTTCGGATTTGATTCCAATTATTGGTTGGTTTGGTTTTGAAGGACAAGTGCTTAAATCTATGAAAAGGGTTGGTAGAGATTTGGATAAAGTTGTTGGAAGATGGGTTGATGAACATATTGAAAAGATTGATAATGGTGTGAATGAAAAACATGATTTCATTGATGTTATGTTGTCTGTCATTGAAGATGATCCTTCTTCTGGTCATAATCGTGATACTATCATCAAGGCAAATATTATGGTATGTTTTTTTTTTCTCTTAGTTCTTAAATTTTTAATGTTCTTCATTTTAGGATTGTTTATATGTTTTTTTTTACAAGTAATAACATGAACTTATTAAAATTAAACTCACAACAATTACAACCAAATAGCTAAATTTGCAGTATACACTAGGTCTATGATTAAAATTAGTTACCTTCAACTCTAAATTAAATTATTTTCCTTAGATAATTGGATCAGAAAATAACAGAACACCTCTGTTTCATCTAGATTTAACTTAACAAAGTTATTACTATTTTATTATTAGTCAACAAGTGAACTTTTGATATTCAGAATCTTATGTTAGCTGGGTCAGACACAACATCAACAACAATGACATGGATCCTAGCCATATTATTGAACAACACAGATGCTTTAAAGCGTGCACAAGAAGAAATTAATCATCACATAGGTAAGAAAAGAAGGGTAGAATCATCGGACATAAAAAACTTAGTTTATTTACAAGCAATTATGAAAGAAACATTGAGGTTATACCCCCCAGGTCCACTATTAGTACCCCACGAAGCAACAAAAGATTGTTACATTCAAGGCTATAATGTTCCAAAGGGGACACGTGTCTTTGCAAATGTGTGGAAATTACATAGAGATCCAAGTATTTGGTTAGAGGCAGAGAAATTTTCACCCGAAAGGTTTATTAATGAAAAAAATGGAGAACTTTATGAAGGTAATAATTTTGAGTACCTTCCTTTTGGGTTAGGAAGAAGGGCTTGTCCTGGATCCATGTTTGCTACACAAGTTTGTCTCATTACACTTGCAAGATTGATTCATGGGTTTGATTTGGAAGTTCCAATGGGTGAAGATGTTGATATGAGAGAAGGGTTGGGTATAACTTTGCCTAAGCTCACTCCATTGCAAGTTATTTTGACCCCACGGTTGCCCTATGAACTCTATAATTGACCCAAAAAAGAGACACAACAAGAACAAATTTGTTTGGCATAATATGTCTTATATATATATATATATGGGCATTATTGTGTATTGCTATTAGTATATGTTACTGTTGTTTACATAAACAATATTTGATGCTATCATTTTTACAATAATAAATAAACTTAAAAAATTTAAAAATAAATTGTTATTATTGATTCTTAGTTCATAATAAATAAACAATTTTTTTTTTTTCTAAAAGCAAAATGGTATATTAATGAGCCCAAGATGAAGATGTGCAAAAGATGCAAAGTCTTTATGCGTCCTAAAGAATGACCATAGAAGAATGTTTGTACCACACAATCTCGATATTTAGTGCCATTTTCTAACTAAATATTTATAGAGCTAATACTTTTTTTATTATATATATAAAATTATTTTTCGTCAAAAATATATAAATATTTTGAAATTAAAAGTTCTTTGTAAATCAACTTAAATTTAACAAAGTAAGATTCTTTTTTAATAAATGATTTTTATTAAAAATAATTATGTTTGAAACATTATCAGATACTAAATATAATGATTCCCAATTGAGATTCGAACGTAGTTGTTGGCATTTAAAGATTAAATTTTTCTATTAAATTCAACCTAAACCTGTGTTAATAGCAAATTAAATATTTTAATTCGGATCAAATTACTATATGTTAATATCAAATTAAACCTTTAAATTAGGATGAAACTACAACCTATGTTAATAGCAAACTAAACCTTTCAATTTGGATCAAATTAGCTAATAAATAATTCACCGATAAATTACAACAAACAAATATAAACTCAAAAAATTAATGATAAAGGATGAAAGATATTAATGCAAGGAGTATTCCATTTTAAAATGTTCCAATAATAATGCTGACGCCCTTCCAAAAAGCAATAATGCTGATAAATTATATTTTCAAAATTTGTGTTGCCTGTATAAAATAAATATGGACTGAATGTCGAAAATGAAAAGAGTTTAAATATCATCTTTCAGTATAAAATAACAAGCCTTAAACTAAGGTACAATAACATACACTTGTTCGGTACATTGTATAACCAAATCAAAATCATTAAATGGGCATCTTTCTCAAAAGTTCTCCTTGCATCATGCTGAAAAAACAAAAAATAATATTAGTATATGAAGAAAAAAAAACTATGGTACAAATTTTCATTTTACTGAAGAGAAAATAGAGTGTGTACCTCTTGATGTAATAGTAACAAAAATCTGCCAAGATGAAAGACTGAATTATCTCTGAGAAAAGAGTTGCAAACATCCATAAATAGCCATGGCCGAAGAAAAATAGATATTCCCCTCCAGTTTCATAAGTCTACAAAAGGTTGGAAAACATTATACATTATTACAAAATTAACAACATTATTCAAAATATTACATAGTTGTGACTTTGCATTTCATGATTTCATAAAGTAATTTTTTTAAAATTATTATTTTCATTAATAATGCAATGAAAGTAAACAAAATGTGTATAATTAGCAAAGTAATATATCATTGTGACAAGTAGGATATTTCTTACAAAACTAATTTTGTGAAATAGTAGCAATTCTTAAAAATAAAAATATTTAGAAGATATATTAAATTTAACTATAATTAAGTCACACAACTTAGAGATATTGGATTTGAATATGAGGCTCAAGAAAATAAATTAAAATTAATAAATCTTACATGAATAATCCAATAACCTAGTGCGAAGAATCTTGAGACACCAAGAGCAAACACATAATATCCTGTGAATGTTTCAATTATCTGAAAACATAAGCCAATAATTAGAAAATGTTCTACAAGACAGAAAAGAAAGAAAAAAAACTATAGTAGAACAGAGTGTAGAGGTTATGAACCTTTGCATTTTTCATATAACGAAGTTGAGGAAGTACTGAAACAGTTTCCAAATACAAAGTGAATCCCCAAATGACTCGACTTATCCATATATGATTTGTAGATGGGTGGATCAATACTGCCAGAATTCCAGAAGGCACCACCTAGTACACAATCAATAGAATGTCTTATTTTTTTCTTCTAAAGCAATGATAAATATTAAACTTTAATGATGCAAGGGAAATTGTTCAAGAAGTACAAATTTTGAGAGACATGGTAACATTCTTAACCTCAATGCAATTGTTATGTCATACGAGTTAGTGTCACAAAATATGGCTTAACGTTGTTGATAAAAAAGGCATAAGGATTTGTATCTTTATTATTTATTTTAGACACAAAAATAGTTGGTTTAGGAAAAATATACTAATTCATATAATATTAGAAGACAACAAAAGAAAGAAAGACTAAGGAAATAGCTAGATAATGAATTCTAGTCAAGGATGAATTATTCAACGTATCTCGAATTTGAATTATGATTAAAATAACTATTGATTAAATTTTATTTATTATAGAATTGAATTCTAAATTTTCAAGACCCTTTACATTAAGAATCAAATACTTAAAAATAAAATTAAAATACTAAATAATTTGATTAATTCACCCTTCTATATATCTATACTCCTATCTATTCGTACATTTTTTACTCAAATAAATAAAATAATTAACCAATTTAATAATCTCAAATGAAAATTTGAGTTTAAAATCTGACTTAATAATTATTGACAAAATTTTACTTACGACCTTCGGAATCAAATACTTAATAAGAAAAAAAAAACTAAATCCAATGTTTCAACTAAATGCAATGTGGAACATAGATGCATAGTATTAAATCATTAAATTATATGATGAAGAATTATAGCAGAAAGAGAAGAAGTAACAATGTTTACCAACAATGATATCCATGTGTTGTCAAACTCCTTGATATAGGAAGACTTGAGCCTGAATCTTATCAACCAAATAACCAATAATGTTAACACGAGAGTTATAAGATCCAATATTGTATGGATGTTACTCTCCAAGTAAGCACTACATGCTAATCTGATTCCTACGTATAAAGCTGTAAGCTCTTGGCTCTTGAGGGATAAACCTAAAAAATATCAAATTGTTCTTTAGGTTGTAGCTTAAAATGAAGTAAAATGTTAAAACAGATCAATCCATACAAATGTTTGGAAAGATTTTTAGATAATTAACCATAGAAGTTTTTGGATGAGAAATAAGTACTGTTACTTATTTACAACAAAATACTAAACACTCAATTGTTTTAATTAGACAAACCAAGCAATATTAATCATTCGATTAATACCAACTCGGAGAAATAAACATAAATCTGTTATTTAATTTAGCCAGGAAAAACATCTCCAACATTGATTTGATCAAAATTAGAGGAAAAACACATCTATTACATGAAAATAATCATAAATGAAATCTAATCGCAACCTCATAATTTCTCACTATTATTTCATTATTTATTTTTGTTGTCACTTGATTTATTTATTTTTCTACAACAAACCCATTTTTTTTTTTGGGCACAACCAAACAAAATTTATATTAATTATTTATTTTTAGTTTAATTACAGTTTTAATGTCTCTATTTTATCAATTATCAAAATTGGCATCTCTATTTTTAAATATGACAATTTTAGTCCTTTATTACGATTTTTCAACTAAAAAATAGCAATGCGACATGAGTGAAACAACGTGAGATACGATACAATTACGTGAAATAATCGACACTCATGAAATAATAATAAAACTATTTAAAACTTAGTTTTCAATTTCGAAAAAACTTCATTGATGTAAATAATTAATGACATATGAATATTTAACACATCTAGACAATTTTATATTATGAAATTATATATCATATTATTTAAAATATATCAAATTATTAATTTTTTTAGATTGAAAATTTTAAAAAAATAAAATTAAAATTATTGATTTTTAAAATAGATTATCAATTTTGTAAATTAATAAAAATAAAAAAATTAAAACAGCAATTAAAATTTTATTTTTCCACGACCAAACCCATTTTTTTGTGAGCACAACCATACCCAGTTTATATCTTATTACTTTTAAATTAAGAATATAATCGTTTAAGTCTTTGGGATACCATAACTCAATTTACTACTTTTAAAGAATCATCAATTTTACCTAATAAGAGATTGAACATTGAAGAAACAATGTTTTGAATCAATGTCGTTAGTATAAACAAATGAACATGACCATAGGTTTGAGTGGCAGATTCATTCATTTATAAAAAAAAAAAAAAACACACACACATAACAGTATAATTAAGACAATGTTTAATTATCAAATTGAACGCAAATGGTTAACGTACTCTATTTAAAGATACATATTGACATTTAAGTTCAATCTTTGGCGATAAAGTATTTCACAATTAAATTTTTATTTATATCTCGCTCAAAAACAGAACACATAAACACATATTTAAAATAAATAAAAAACCAAAAAACAAGGCAATATGTAATTGATTATGAAAAATTAAGAAACATACCGGAACATGTCTTGTGAGCATAGAGCTTGTATATTAGGATAATAATGCCAGTATTGTGGATTATTTCAGAGGCTATGTAAAAACAATCTGGATCTGTCACAGTATACTTTAGAATCACCAAACCACAAAAAGAAAGCAATGTACCCAATAAGATCTTCACTTTCAGTGACCTCTTCCTAAACCATATAGAAAAAACATTAACAGGGGAACCCCTCTTTGATCCCATTTTGTCACCAAAAATATTTTTGCCAGCACAAAATTTTAGAGAAAGATATATATATAGTTGGTTAGTGAATATTTTGATATGTTCAAAAGGCAAATATGGACTATTTTGATGTGGGCGCTATTTTGGCGAAGAATAATATTTCCTTTGTAAAATAAAAGGAAAATATTTTCTTTTGAATATATATATTCTTAGGAGTATGTTTCTGATTGTCATTTAATAAGAGTTTCCATCTACGTCACACAAGAATATTTTAAATTTTCAAATAATATTGTTTTTTTTTTTTACAATTAAAGGTAAAACCGTATTACATAAAGAAAGTATTTAACTTTTTAAAATATACATGTAGTTTTTTTTAAACTATTCAATTTTCAAGGAAAGAGTGTCTAGAAAACAATTTTTTTAGTCAGAAGATAAATAGAGTTGACCACATTTAAGATTTAAATAATTCTTTTAATGTATTTTATATTCTCTTAATTATTTTATCACAATTCAATTAAACTTATTATTTATTGATGAATATTCAAATATTTCAAATTTGTTATGTATACTAAATATAAACAATACTTTAAAATACTAAAATAAAAACATCACATAGAATTTTTTAAACAAAATTACAAAAAAATATCCAACATATACACACCCACATATATATATATATATATGCACACAAATTTATACTTTATAGTAAAATATAAACAAGTATTTAAAATGAGCATGGTAATATTTTCTTGCATTCCATTGAAAAAGTATATCATTTATTTATTTACTCTTTTTAAAAAGTGTAGGATATCCATTTTATCGAAGGAAATTTAGAAATGGTAAATACAAAAAGTTAAATTAACAAAGAAAATTTAAAGCGGATAAATATGAAATTTCTCTTTATTTCCATCAATAAATGAAATGGAAAATAAAAAGATTTTGACGTTTCGGTCACTAATTTCTGTTAATAATTTTATTTTTCTAATAGTGATAAATATATATATTTTCAATTTTTTAATCAAATATATTTATTAATTTGAATTGACTAGTTTTATGTTAAATTATAAATATTTGTTGAAATGTTAAATATTTTTTATGTTAATTATACTTTTTTATAATTTATAGAAATTTGAAATATTGTTGTGAGACATGGAAACTCTCATTAAATGACAAATATTTGAAATAACATATATATTAAAAGAATAGATAAAGGAATTAAGTTTAGTACTTGAATTTTTTTTTTATTAGAAAAATTTAAAGCTAAAAGATTGTGCGTCAATCTAAGATAAAGTTATTTGTCTTTTATCACTAGAGCAAAATATTAAAATATTATTTTTTTATTTTTATTTTTCTGCCAAAACAGGGTGACGTCAAGAGAGTCCAAACATATTTATTTGTCTTTAATTCGGTCTTTTGTTACGGTTTCAGATTCAATATCACACCATCCACTGCATGCTCTCCTAGTGTCACTAACTATATATCCTCTAATTTCTACTAATTTTCTCTCCATTTAAACCACTCTAATTTTATTTGACCACAAATATAAATCAAGAAAAATAATACCCATATTTTGATTGCTTTTTTTTTTTTTATAAAAAAATTTGGACAGAAAAATGGGTTCAAAGAGGGATTCCCCAGTGAATGTTTGGGTTGAATGGTTGATGAAGAGGTCAATGAAATTGAAGATATTTTTGGGGACATTTCTTGCTCTTAGTGCTTTGGTGGCTCTAAAATTTACAAATACAGATCCAGATTTTTTCTTCATAGCCACTGAAATAAACCACATTGCTGGCCTTATTATCCTCATATACAAGCTCTTCGTTCACAAGACTTGTTCTGGTACGTTTCTTAATTTCTACTCATCAATTTCACATTCTCTTCATTTTTTTTTAAATTGCCATCGTTAGATATTATTGTATATATATAGTAACAAAATATAAGAAAAAAAATTATTTATATTTTATTTTAAATGAATATGTCGACCTTTTAATTTAAACTACGGAAAGTGGCTTGTTAACGTTTTTGCTTTTTTTTTTTATATAAAAATTTAGGGTGAAGGGAAAATGTCTAACTTAAAATAGAATTTTTTTTAAGGTTTATTGAAATTAACGGATCGATATTGGTATAAACATAGGAATCGAGATAGAATTTAGATTGAAAATTTATTTTTGAAGTTTAATTTCTTAAGCTGTTTATAGTTTGAGAAATAAATTTCTTTTAATTTCGAATTGGAGGTTACATTGGGGAACTAGTGGAGAGGATTATTGGACTTGGACGTTACATTGGAGAAATTAGTTTTTTTATTTTATTTTTTATTTGGAAGGAAGAGTTTATAGAATTCTAAAATTCATTATCTTTGGTTTGTTTAAGTGATTAATGAACCTGGGCCTCCTGCATTTACTTGGACTTATATTTGATTTAAAATAAAGTCAAATGTTTGGAACCGTTCGTGACTCTTTTGTTCGTGATACATAGAAATTTCCTTTTTGTAATGACTCCTATACATAATTTGATATGTTTTAGGATTATCTCTGAAGACCCAAGAGATCACTGCATTATTCGTAGTAACAAGATTATGTAGTAGCCTCTACATGGAGGGTAACATCCATACTTTGTTGGATCTATTATATCTATTGTCAACATTTATGATTATTTGGTTGATAAGATTCAAGCTCAAGTCTTCATATATCAAGGAGTTTGACAACATGTGGTTATCCTTTTTGGTAAATATTGTTTCATATTCCCTTTCTTTTCTTGTTTCATTCTATATCATTATTTTACAATTTGCTATGCATTTTAAAGAATTAGAGCGCATGTTACATTTTATTACTACAAACATTCAAATAATTAGTTTAATTAACTAAAAAATGCATAAATAGAGAGGGCGAGGTAATTTTATCAAGCAGAGGGATCGGTGACTTTCTTATGATCACTTTAACTCTTTCAAACCTTCAAATTATCTTATGTCTCTCAAAAAGAAAAGTAAATTCATCGTGTCTTCCTTTAAATTGTTTTGAAAAAAATTACTTAGTAAAAAAAAAAATCTTGTAAAGAGGTAATGAGTTTACAAGAATACTAATTTTTTTCGATAAGCTAAATGTTCATAAAGGAAAAGGAAAAACAAATAATTGAGGGACATTTTATAGTTGAGTTTCTCAAATTTTTTAGATCTTTATCCTTTGAGCGGAATATTGTATAGTTGAGTTGTCGTCTACATATTTTTTATTTTTTTTAGTAAAAGAATCTTTATTGACTACAAAAGAATCTTTAAATTATATTTTTTATAGATTTTTTAGTAAAAGAATCTTTATTTTTTTTAGTTAGAATTTTACAAAAATATTTTTGAGTTTCTATTTCTTTATTGAAAAATATTTGGTGTTTGTTTCCATTGTAGTATACCAAATAGACCAAATAAATTATGAAGAAATAAGATGTTTCATAACTTAAAACAATTGTGACCAAAAAAAAAAAGAACTTCTAGAACAATTGGTGTTGCAGGGGTATATAATAGACGAATTAAGTTGAGTTTGACATGTCTCTAATCCAGTCTAAATATTTGATCAATCAACTTTAAAACTTTAACTCGTTCATTAATCTCATCAAATATGATTAGTTGTGAATTCAATAAATATAGGAATAAGACAAAATCACTCTAACTAGTAACTTTTAAAAACAAATATATATATTTTTTAAAATAACTCATGATAAACTACATACCATTAACACTTATCAATTTAATAAAATCAATTTAGTCAAAAATAGTAACTCATAACATTGTCAATTTGTCATACAAAATACAAATCATTCAATCAAAATAAATATACGCGATCTCGTAAATTTTTCACCGCTTAATAGTTTTACTTTTTAATCAAGAATAAATCAAAACATGGTAGAGGTTGCAGGGAGGAGAAGAAATTAATAAGCAGTCACGTGGAGGAGAAAAAATGCATGGAATAAGATGCAAATATGCATACATTAAAAATTTATTAATAAAAATGTTTGGGATATATTTAGAATGCAAATATGCATACTTTTAAAGTTTCATTAGCTCATTTAATATTTTTAAATACACGAGTTTCTAAAAGCCTTTTGGTAGAGGTAAATTACGAATTTATATCCTTAAATTGTTGTACGGTCCCCAGTAGCCAATAATATCCCTTAAAGCTATAGATTTCATTTGTTTCTAATCAAAATTTAGCATACCTTTCTATGTTGTCTTCACTTTTTTGGTACAATCTTTTGTTGTTTTCTAATATTGTATGAATTGGCATTTGTTTGCTCATAATTTACCTCATGATGGTGCCTACAATAAATAATAAGGATACAAAATCCTTATCCCATCAACATTTTTCCTTGCATAATCTTAATGTTTTTCATTTTTAAAGTCATGCATAAAAAACAACATATTAAAAAAAATAACAATATAAATTTGATTGCATACTAGGTGGTGCCTTCTGCAATTATGGCAGTATTAATCCAACCAGCTACAAGTCATATTTGGATAGCTCGAGTCATTTGGGCATTCACTTCCTATTTGGAAACTGTTTCAATACTTCCTCAACTTCGTTATATGCAAAATGCAAAGGTTCAAAATCTTTACACTTTCTTCTACTATAGGTTTTTTTATTTGTTTTTTTTTATTATTATTATTATAAGATTATGTTATCATTCTAACATATGTTTTCAGATGATTGAAACATTCACAGGATATTATGTATTTGCTCTTGGTCTCTCAAGATTCTTCTCACTAGCATATTGGATTATCCATGTGAGACTCATAAATCTTTTTTTTTTTCTTTCCTATTTTCTTGACTCTTATATAATGATATAATACCTAGAAAATTACCATAACATAAATCACTATAAAAGATAGTAATTGGAATTTTAAATATAAAATAATAAAAAAATATATATTTTACTGTAACAATACTTAAATATATGATTTGTCTTTATAATTATGCGTTTTTTTAGTCATGTAAGTCTTTTTTGTTTGATTTGGATTTTTGTAAATATTTTTTTGTTTTTAGTCTATGAAAAATTAATTTTTACTATAAAGAATTTTTATAATATGTATAATATTTGATTTTAGTCATTGAATATATTAGGATTTGTGACGACCAATTTCAATAAAAGCTAATTTTGCAGAACAAAAATCAAAGAAAAACATTTACATGGACTAAGAAAAACGCATATATGAATATGCCTGAACAAATGTTCCATAATATAATTAACTTTGAAATAAAATTGTGTATAACAAACCATTGGAAAGTGCACAATAATATTGCATAATGTTTTCTCACCTTTTGTAGACTTATAATTCTCGAGGACAATATCTATTTTTGTTCGGCCATGGCTATTTTTGGATGTTAGCATCTCTTTTCTCAGAGATAGTTCGATCTTTCATCTTGGCAGATTTTTGTTACTATTACATCAAGAGGTACTCATTTTATTTTCTCTTTGGAACTTTTTTTTCTCTTGCATATATATTCTAAATTTATATATAAAATGTTTCTCTCTTGCAAAAAAATTACTATGATGAAATGACAAAAAAAAAAGAATGTTACAATAGAAAAATAATATTTTCTCTATAATAAAATATAAAAAATTATAATTGAAAAATTGATTTATCTAGTTTAAAATAAAATAAAATACGTTAACTTTTTAATTACTTTTTTATTTAGATTTTATTGTATAATAATATTAACAACACACTTGTGCCATTAGAAAAATATAACAACACGCTTTCAAACTTCTTTTAAAATTTATGAAATTTTTGGGGATCCAACCAATTTAGATGTCATTTTGTACGAAATAAATATTTAAAGAAATATAAAAATGACTTATTAGAGGTCAGACAAAGAGTCATCTCTATATATTTTTTTTAAAAAAATTGATGTCAAATCTTAGTTTTTTTTGTTGTTGTTAGTTTCATTTTTTTACCGTTCAACATTTTTCTTGTATTATTGTTAATTTTTTTTAAATTATTTTTCAGCTTCATGCAAGGACAACTTTTGAAGAAAATGCCTGTGTAATTTGATTTGGTTGGTTATACATTGTACTCAGCAAGAATTTGAAACTGTAACTTAGTTTCATGGGCTCGTTATACTAAAAGGTGATATATAAACTCTTTTCGGTTTCTACATTTAATCTATATATTTAACACGCAAATTTTGGAAAGTATTATGATCGATACATTTTAAAAATGGAATATTAAAAGTGATATTCCTTGAAAATGTTTTAGGATTACAAATATATATCTTTAATTGGGTTTATGGTGCTTGTGAAATTGTTGACTAAGATTAATTAAAGTTTCCGATTGAATGAATTTTGATCCATAATCTACTTTCATTAAAGAGTGGAAGTGGAAGATTCTTGATAGCATTTTGATCGCAAATGAGTTGATAAAAGATGACATATAGTCATAGAAAAGAAGAAAATGAGTGTTGTTGAAGGTTGACTTAAATTTTTTTTTTTTAATTTATTTCATAGATTGTGTATATTTTTTAATTTTGTTAATCAATTTCAACTTTTTAATTATTAGAAATATATGACTTATATGATAATTGTATCAAAAGTCAATTATGAATTGTTGTAATGTGTTGATATTTTTATACAATCAATGATAATTAAACTCAAAAAAAGGTTAATAAAATTTTTGGTTGCAGTAATTTGAAATAAATTTAGTTTTATTGTTTTTCAATTTTTTTTAAGTTTCATTGTTGTCATTTAAAATTTTATTTATTTTAGTTTCTAGTCAAATTTGTCCATTTTAAAATGTTAAAGTGGCAAGATTGAGTGGCAAATCTTGTGCCGACTTCTTTTTAAGTACATATTATATTGCAAAGGTATGACATTGTAAAATTAAAAAATTATTGACTAAAAAAATTATTGACTAAAAAAATGAAAAAATAAAAAATTGCGGGACTAGAACACAAAAATGCTTGGTACTATTTCATTGAAAATCTTACTTAAACAATACAAGAGAAAAGACTGCCATAAAAGGAGAAAGGGGAAAAAGTTTATTGGAAGAATCAGAGCATTTGGCTATTTAGGTTACCACAAACAGTTACCATTTGTGGCTGTTTTGACCCTAAAAATGGATAACTTTATTAAAATAATTTATAAAATTTAAAATTAATATTAATATAATTTAAAAAATAAAAATGTGATTTTAAATAAAATAATATACATAAAAATAAAAATATAATTTTAATGTTAATTAAATTGTCAATAATTAATTATATTATTATTATAATATAAAATAAAATATCTTAAAATTAACAAATTATATTTACAAACGAAAAATTAAAAGTTAAGGAAAATATTTGTAGATAGAAAAAATAAAAAATAAAATTTAAAGAGAAGTTAGAAGTAGAATGGTAGAATGATATATATACTATTAAACTAAAATATTTGTGGTGGCTAAAACAATTGCAAAATGCTAATAAATTTATTGATTTTGTGGCAGTAGAGGACAAAAAATAAATGCATTTGTGTCATTTACATAAACTGCAATAGTCTGAATTTTGTGGCGATGTATATGTCATCACAAAATTATATTGTAAAGGTGTTGATTATTATAAATTTAAATAATTTTTTCTTTTAATTTAACGTTTTTGAACTTTACAAAAATTACAATAACTATTTTTTTTTATTATTATTTATATGTTAATTTAATTTTTTAATATTTAATAAAAAATAGGATGTTTTATTTGTTTTCAATGTAAAATAGTGTAGAATTTAAATAAAAAAAATTAATTTTGAATATTTTTACATTGAATCACTATAATTTTTATTTAATTATTGTAAAATTAAAAAAATAAATTAATGAATAAACGATATAATGATTTTTGAGAAAGGCAATGATGTTATCAAATTTTCGTAAGGATCTTGTGAAATTTCTATTTAAGATGGAATATCTGTAAATTTTTTGTATTATTTTTGAAAGTTTTGATTTTACTCTTTCTCGAGTTTAAACACATCTCATTCTTATAACTCATTTTACACATAATAATAGTTATTATTCTAAAATTTTAATCTAG
>JBBPBS010001102.1:2267714-2285243 GCA_037974835.1 Cicer judaicum
TACGACAACAATGGCTTATCCGGGGTTTTCTATTCAGGTAAAAGAATTGTCTTTCTATTATCAATGGCTTTGTTTTTTTTTTTTTTTTTGTTGGTTCATGAGGCATTTTGCGTTGACGCCTTTAAAAACTTGGTCTTTTTCTTGTTTTGATTTTTGGGTTTCTTTTGAATTGTTGACTTTGTGGCTTTTGTGATTTTTTTTTCGTCAATTGGGTTTGTTTTTCTAAGGAAAAAGGGTGGTGGGGTTTATGGTCTTTGAGTCTTGCTAACGTAGAGATATTTTGTAGTTCATATCAAGAAAGTGCTTTTAAGGGTTAATTGTTTTCTTTTTCTCTCAAATTTTGATTTTTTTAATGGTATCATGTGTAGGGACTAAGAATAATCATATGTTAATTATAGCACCAACTTAATTTTGTAAAAAAAAATGATTTTTTTGTTGTTGTTAGGGAAGTGTTTATTGTTGGTGTTCAGATGGGTTGGTGTTACTTTTCTGATGTGATCAAATTGGAATTCTGATTTTAATGATTGTTGATAATTTTTTTTGGATAGCAATAGTTGAAATTGTATGGTGATTTGATCAAGGTTTATCTAACTTTTTTGTTAGTACTTTATACTCTATATAAACACATATTTACATTAAAGCATGAAAGACATAATCACTTTGATTGCAAACTTTAGCTAAACCTATCTATTTGAATGTTTTTCTCTTTGTTAAATTCATGTCTACATCCTTGGAATAAACATTATTCTTATTGCATTACTTGATCTTTCTAAGATTCCATTAGCCATTATTCGTTGTTAGTATATTTTTTATTTCTTGTTTTTGTTGACTGATTGTAAATACTTGATATAGTTGAATTATGAAATTACTTCCATTTATGTTTTTAACAATGTTTTGCTGGTTTTGGAAATGTTTTTTTTTTCCTTTATAGTTCGACTTTATTCGTTTCACTTAGCTGAAAATCTTCTATTTGTTTTAGGTACTCTACCTTTTGTATTGAAGGGAAGTTGGTATCATAAGTAAACCACTTTACTCTGATAATTGACTTGAAGTAACAATGGTAAGCTTGAGAAGGCGTCGACTTTTGGGACTGTGCTCAGGTAAATGTCGGATAACATATACTTTTTCTCCTTTGGAAGTTTTGAATCTGCTTCATGAGTTGTGTCAAACGTTTAATTGATACTGTTTGTTAATTTGATCGGACCTTTTCCAGGAAACAATTCAATTGTCACTCCACTTCCTCTATACTGTGAGAATCTTGCTCGTAATGAAAATTCAAGTCAGAATGCTAATCATAGGAGCGAACAATCTATGGTTATGGATATCGCTAGCGTCCTCGACAGCGTAGGAACACAAGTACTACTTTTAAATTATTGAATTTTGCTCCTTTGACGCTTTGTTTCTTATATCTATAAGATGCTATTAATTAATACTAGAATCAAGTCGAACATTAAGATTGATTTCCATCAAGTATCAACTCAAATGAATTAGCATTTATGATACACACGTTCAAGAATCCGCACAGATGTTTACCTATTTGCCAAATTAGAGAGTTATTGCATATTCATATCGTAGATTACTAGGATATTTTACTAAACTCTTTCGTTTGCGTTTTGCAGAATTCCCAGAACACCATTGTGAAAGATGAATCAGGGTCATCAAATGTATCTGGTTCTAGCCCGTCTGAAGAGAAGCCTAGTCAACAAAACATAGGTTTTTTAATTAAGAAACATATCTCTTTCCTTTTCTGGTAATTTATAATAACTAAGCTGCAATTTATAATCAAATTGAATTTCTCAATTTGGAACCAATCTACATTGACCTAGTTTATAGATAATTTTTAATTTTTCCATCTATAGTTGGATATAAATATGTGAACAAACTCATTTAATCATGTTTAGTTGAAAATCCATAATCACTTTGTTAATTCATCATCTAATCATTGCATATACAACCTTCTAAATTTTAACTAGAATGAATATATTGACTCTAGAATATCATTTTACACTAGTGTTGTAAAATAGTGGTTATATCCCTATAGCATAGGGGAATTTGAACAATTTGCTATTGTTCTGCGATACGCTATTTAGTGCAAAATATAGCCAAATAGTGCCACTAAAATATTGTTGTGTAGCGCAATATGAAGAAACCAATATTTTCTGCAATCCACAATTGAGAACACTATTTTACACAAAACTCTTAGGGTTCCTCTGTTTGTGACTTATTTCAACCTGCATTTTTCAGGGCCACCTATTAAACGGAGAAAGCGACATTCAAGAAAACCTAGAGAGAATCAAGAAGCATGCTTAATGAGAGGGGTGTATTTCAAAAATATGAAGTGGCAAGCAGCAATAAAAGTAGACAAGAAACAGATTCATCTTGGGACTGTTGCGTCGCAGCAAGAAGCTGCTCGCTTGTATGACAGGTAGTTCTTTGAATTGTAACATGTTCATGCCGGCAACGGTCTCTTTCAATTTACTTACTATTTGTGTTCGATTTATTTTCAGGGCCGCTTTCATGTGTGGTAGGGAGCCCAATTTTGAGCTTCCTGAAGAAGATAAGCGCGAATTGAGTAAGTTCAATTGGGAAGAATTCTTGACCGTGACTCGACAGACAATAACCTGCAAAAGTAATTTTTTTTTCCTCCTTCAACTATTTCTTGTCTCTTCCTACATCACTTTTTTACTTGAATTTTAACTTTAATTCCATACAAAATTTTCTAGAACACAAGAAAGGGAATAGTTCGGGACCACTTAATAAGGTCGACGAGCCTTCGTTGCAGAGAGGTGATTGTGACAGTAAGCAAGGAGTGACTAACTTCTCGGTCGGTGGTATTGCGGAGCTTGAAACCGCAGCTTCTAGAAATATATGATTCAAGAATGGAGCTTGTGGAGGATAACTCCGGTTCTAACTGTTCATTTTTTTGCTACCAAATTCATTTTCAATTGTATTATTCTTAACATAATCAAATTGATACAACTTAAACTAATAAGTAGTATATAGTAATAGTTCATGAAGCTATTTTCTTCTTCCCTACAATAATGGAAGATGGGGATACAATTATTATTTTTTGTGATTATCTATGTACCTAAAGGTGCATGAATAAATTGTTATTAAATGGATTTTTTTTTTTCTTCCAAGTAGTTATTTTCATTGATTTTCTCTTTCCTTACATTGTATGTATTCTCAATATGCTTAGTTATAGGCTTTATGTTGGAGAGATGCATCTTTAGGAATGTTGTGATCTTGAGTTGATGAGAAGGTCTCTAATATAAGCAAAAAGTAATTTTGTTTGTTCTTAAATATAAGAAAATATAATTTTAACTTTATTTAATGATGTTTATTCTAAAATACCCTTCAATTAATGTAAATTTTATTTTCTAATGATCCTTTTATTTTCATGGAACAAGTTACTATGAATTAATAAATGTGAGTTAATTTTGCTTATAATGAAAATTGAAGTAGTATTCAATGGATGATGAATTTGGTGCATTGATACATCACTTTTTTGCAAGTCATATAATATTTAATTATTTGTAGTTTGGTCCATTTTGGCTAGGAGAAGTATTTTATTTTATTTTTGTGTGGAATGATGCAAGGGTAAATGCATAATAAGTTGCAAACCCTAATCCCCTAATGGACTATAATTTGAATGGTGGATAAGAAAGAGGGGTTGAGGCTTATAGCTTTGTCATGTGATAGGGACTTGAATGAAAGGGGCATTCATAGAAAGACGAATGATGAGGTTCCATTTTCATTAAAAAAAAGAGGTTAGGGTAACATCCTTGTCTATAAAGAAAGAAACACATGGGATGGCCACAATTTTTTAATATTTATGTTTGCATTGCAATTGTAATTGCGGGTTGATTTCATTTTTTTTTGTGATGTTGAGTATAACATTGTGATGACCATAATTTAAAATTTTAATTATGAGATATAATATTTTTTTGTAACAAAAAAGATTGTGATGCTGAGTATTACATTTCGATTGTTACAATTTAAAGATATAATATTGTGTTGCAAGTTTTGTGTTTGAGTTTTTTTCTAAAGAAAAAATTCAAGTATTTACAAAAAATATGTATATTTTGTATATAATTGAATTTATGAGAAATTTAATTTTTCCGTGGTGAAAAAAACATTCTAATTTCATCTTTTTAAATATGTCATTTTAAGTGTTTTCCTTTTTAGAGTGGGAATTCAAAGTTTAGGAAGAAAAGAAAGCAAAATCTTTCATTTAATTGATTTTGTTCTCCTTCCATTTTGAAGAATTTAAAGGGGGAGAAGAGATGCTCTATATTATAAAAATCATTTAAAGTCTCATTTCCTTCCTTAAACTAATCATAGAACCATTAAAAATTATTTCTTCTTATTTGAATTAAACATATATCTACTTCTTTCTTCTCTTTTCCATTAAATATCTTCATTTTTTTTCCTCGTTGAATCAAATACACATTTAACATTTATAAGGGATTAAGAGAAGAGTAGAAACAATAATAAGAGAAGTTGGTTGTTGAAAACACAAAAGTAAGAATGAAAAAAAAATGTACATACATATATCCACATATAAACTCCACCATAGATATATAAATTAGATGATAACTTATCAAATATTCAGATATAAAATAAATAAATATTTTAACCATATCTTAGTTAATGAATATGATATAGATGTAATGATACATGTAAATGCGAATGTTCGTACATGTGAATAAAATATTCGTACATGTGAATAAATGAATAAAATTATTGTGTTATTAATGTATTTTGTTATATATTAATATATTTTGTTATTTTTAATTGAATTTCGTGATACATTTTATTCACGTATTAATGTATTAATATTGTGTTAAAACTTTTTGTGTTGAGAAAATAAGATGCCTCAAAAAAAAAAAAAATCTACATAATTAAAAAAATAATATATTATAAATATAAATAATTTTTCTTTATTTAAAATCACATATCCCATGGATATATGCTAATAGTATCTATAGATACTTTGAATCCGTTAAATATTTAATTAATTGATATTCATGCAAATATAGATAAAAGTACATACTATTTTCATCCATCAAAGTAAGAAAGCAAAAAACACTATTTTTCGTGCCTGTAAATATTTATTATTGTCATTCCCTGCGCAAGAGTAAGTGTGGGAGAGTTTGAATGATGAGTTATCAAATTAAACTAAGGTATTTGATTTTTATTATAAATTACAAGTAACAAATCACAACTATCTATCTGTCGATAAAATATACAGCGTAAATATCTAAATTGCTCATCTAGAAAAATTCAGGGAGATCTGGTCCGTGAAAAATAAAAATTATTAATTTTATTATTTAAAATATAAAATATGAGTTAAATTTATTATTTCGAATGTTTTGCCAAATATAACATGGAATAATTTTATGATGTTATAAGTCATTTTTAAATAAAAAATTGCTAACAATTTAAACTTTAGACGGCATAAAAATCATCTCTGAGCTCCAAATTATTTTAGTTTGTGTTTACTGAATTATTTGACAATTTTTAATTGAACGATGATTTTGTTGTTTTAGAATTTATGAAACTAAATTATCATTTTTATAATTTCAAAAATCAAAATAATACCACTTTAAAGTAGTTATTATTACTACTTTAATTAATAATAATATTTTTTTCCACATTAAAAAAATATGTACTCACAACAATTTTTTTTCACGAAAAGTATTCTCAATTATTTGAAGTGCTCTCGTTTTTCTTCCATTTTACATTGAGTATCCATGTAAATAAATCTCTTTAACTTGATATCATATGTATTTCACTATCAATCAATATAATAATCTATAAACATAAACATAAGTTTAGTGAAAAAAAACATAAACATAAAACTCATAATAATTATAAAACAATCTTACATTCACATTATAAATTTATTTTATATTATCATTCTAATAAATATAATTTTAAAAAATTCACCTTTTAAAGAATTGTATTATTTCAATATTAATTGTATTAAAAAATTGTGACATATGGGGCAATTAGGGGAAAAGACATAGTAGCCACAATCACCTTTGCAAGTCTTCCTCTTCTTCACCAAACAAGTTTCACTCTTGGCTTCACTCAACAAATCCAACACTACCCAGTTGCAGATTCTATTGATTTTTGCAAGGAAATGGGTTCTGAGAATCAAGAAACACCAGATGAACGAATCAATATTTCGCATTGTTCACCTTCTTCTTCTCATAGTTGGAAAAATCGAATCTTTTTTCCAACCCTCATTGCAGGTATCTATCTATTTCTTATTTTATTGCTTCTTCTTAATAATTTTCATTAACTTGTTTCCTCTTTGATGAAAATGCTTAAGTTTTTTTGTATTGGAATCTAATGCCCATCATGATTATTTTCTCAATTTTTAGATATAATGTAAACTGTAATTCCGTTAGTGGTGAGATATTTGAGTAATTGGGTTAATGGGTGTGCGTTTGGTTTTAGGGCGACCAGAGCCAAAAGGGACTTCAGACATATAAAATTAATTTTCATATATTTGACGATGATGATTGAAATTGATATTATCTCTAGAATGAATTCAAATTCAAAATTAGGATTTGTAGCTTTTGACTACAAATGTAATTTTTAAGCTGAAATTTATCCGCCAACTCACTTTTACAAGAATCTATCCAATTGTTTTACATTTAAAGCATTTTCAACATAAAATCAATTTTACAAAATCAACTCAATAAAAATCAATTCTTGTCACTGCAGAACCACAAACTCATGTTTACAATTATTATACATCAAAAGAGATGATTGGTAGTTTGCATTGGTTCCAATACAGGTGTGTGAAGTAAAAACATAGGTTTGAGTGTATGTTTGGTTTCACTTATCGAAAAGTCAAAATTGAGAACAAGTAGAATTGATTTTGTCTCCAAAATTGATTGTAACTTGAAACTAGAAGTCAAAACTTTTGTATCTATAATTGATTTTTTAGCCTTGTATTTATTATTCAACCCACCTTTTCACCAATGCACTTACACATAAATAATTTTATATTCAAACCACTTTAGCCAAAATCAATTTTACATAATTTATTTAAAAGCAATTTTTTATCGTTGTAGAACCAAACATATGCTGAATTTGGAGTTAATTTTACATAGTTGTTAAGATTAGATCTTGTCATCTCTTAGGTTCTCACCTGATATTGTCTATATTTACATGGTAGTTTGTAGGTATGTGTGTTGTATTGGTTTTTTTTAAATCTTTGTGACTCTTTGAATCAGGGGTTGCTGGTGCTGGAACTGGGTTAATCTCAAAGCATCGAAAAAGTCTTGGTCTTGCTAATGTTTCCGCCAGCTATGCTGCTAACTTTGCCATCATCACTGGTTGCTATTGCGGTAACTGCTCTATCTTGTCCTAACTTTTGTATCCTGTATTTGCAATGATTTGCTACTGTTTTATATAGACCACGATCAGGTTTGATCTATAGGTTACATTATTGTGTTATAAGAGAAAGAGAGAACAATTTCGTTACAGAGACCTGTCATTATCCAACCTGTCATTATCCGACCTGTCGTGAACAAACTTTTCAAAATATTAGGGAAAATGTTCTGTAGATGTTCTAGGAATAAGAAAAGTTAAGAAACAGAAAGAAATTTCCTATTAGCTGAACTTTGTTATATTCTTCAGATATATTCCAGAGATTCTTCTTTTGTAAAAACAAAATGAATTCTTCTTACGCATGAAAAATGGTCACAGAAGGAAGAAAGAATGAAACCAGTGTGTAAGAGATGTAGCGTAGCTCCAGTTTGCATGTTTGCTTCTGAAATAATACGGTCGTGCAAAGGAAGGCTATTATCTTTGAAATTCTTGGTTATAAAGTGTTAATTTTATTATGTGCCTCTGATAATTTAACCTACTTACTCATTGGATGACATGTTCAGAGGAATTATCCAAAGATATTTTAACTTTTAACGCCATTATTTTGAGTTTTTGCAAAGCGGGTAGCTCGAGATCGTGCACAATTAAACAGTGAGTGTTTTTTCTCAAGGGTAAAAGAAAAAAATGTAACATAACTTGATATTCATGTATTCAAATTTTTAATTCTATATAATTTTTTAAATGATCACCTTCTTTTCTCTTGATTATAGCCTTTTGGTATTTGAAAAGACTTGTTAATCTCTATTTGCTTGCTTGAGGCAAGAATTTTAACATAAGATCAAGGCTCTCTCAATTTTATGTTTGCCACCTTTTTATAACTTCTTTCCTACAAATAGGCTTCCCCTAATATTAATGTCAATGAGGGTGCAATTCTCTCTTTAAGTTAAATTTAGACTTTAGAGTATTTTATTTTTTATATGGACTTCATTTGTCAATTCCAATGATTCAAATTCAACTCATCTGTTACAAATATCAATAAAAATACAAATTAAACTAATAATTTAACTTTGTATTAGATCGCTTTTCTGTCAAATGTCTTTTATGAAAGTGGTGATGGAGCAGACACAAATTTCTAAATCAAGTCAGTGTTGTCAATCGTGAATGGCAGAAAATGTTAATTTGTTCAAATTGCAGCACTGCTAAAATGCCACTATAACATTATTTGACAACACTTTGTACTAAATAGCATTATCTTGGCACAATAGCATTTGTTCAAATTGCTACACTACTAAAACTCCACTATAGCATTATTTGACAACATTTTGTACTAAATAACATTGTCCTGGCACAATAGCATTGGTTCAAATTCTGTTATGCTATAGCACGATAGCATCACTATTGCCGCTATTAGACAACATTTAATCAAGTTAGTATTTTGGATTGAACTTGAATTGTTGTCTAATTTGTTAGGAGCACGCGAATTTGTGATTGCAACAAGGAAAACAGGACCTGAAGATCTATGGAGCTCTGCGGTAGCAGGATTTGGATCCGGTGCTCTTCTGGGGCGTTTATATGGTATAATTCTGCTTTTTCTCCTATTACTCTTTTGAGGCATACTTGTAATTTTTGTTGGTCATAAACCATGGTGGTGAGTTTCATATAAATAATTGCTGTTTAATTTTGGTGATTAGTAGTTTCAAGAATTAACAAGTGGTGTAAATTAATGTAATTTCAGGTGGTCAATTTGGCGCAGTTCGTTATTCTGTCATTTTTGCTGTTGCGGGGACAACAGCGGATTACACTATTCTGAAGTTTCCAGATGTTTTGAGAGATTACAGTAAAAAAATATATGAAGATGTTGAGAATTCAAAGAAGAATGGAAATTGGTTAAGATTGCCAGAATGGTTCCCAATTAAAGTACTCGACGAGGAAGAACTTGCTGCGAAACGCGCACGGGAAGAGCAGTTCCTTGCGCAGAGGGAAAGGATTCGTAGCCTAAGGGAAGAAGAAGATTCTTGAGTATATTGGAATGAAACAGCCTTCCATACCCTTCAACATTTTGTATACCCAATTGCTTATTTTTATAGTTTGTAATAATAATGTACTTTTCAAGCTTATATACATTTTTTGGAAGAGTTAGCGATTTAAGATTCACATTTTCACTTAGACTAATGATTTTGCCCTTCCTTTTGTAGACATTGTCCAGTGAGTACACAAGGAAAAGTTAAAATGATTGTTATGTTTCCTTTTATTTGTTATACTTTACGGTAGCAAGAAACTATACATTCTAAGTAGTTTAATTTTTTTTTTCTACTTTCATGTAGTCTTCTTTTTCAGATCTAATATCCCTTTATTGAACAATTAGTTATGCTTCAACATGTAATAATCTCAACATTATATATACTAGTACACACTTTGTGTTTTATCAATTCAACAGCTCTAAATATAGTTGAAGTACTTCACATTTGTCATATTGATTTCCGACTAAAATTTAGTACTGCATTAAAACAACGAAACAATGAAAAACTACAAAAAAAAAAAATCTCTATTTAATCGAAAAAATAAGAGCATAAATATTTCATTAATACAAAAATTAAAATCGACGAACTATATCAAATAATTACTTAAATTAACAATAAAAAATACGCATATTATAACTATCACAACAAACCAACTAATAAAGTAGTAAAATATTTTGTAAAATAACACAACATTAGTAAAATGTAACTGATACATCCAATTAATTTCAAGTGAGTAATACAAACCAACTAAAATATTTATTCATGCTTAAAACAACAATAGTAAAATACAATTGGTACATCCAATTAATTTGACTTAAGTGAAGGAAATAGTAAACACATAAAATGAAGTCTCACTCTCACACTTTATTTATCCCCTTGCTTTTTCATTTGAGTTCCTAATTGAGAAAGTGCCCTTATGGAGGATCCATCATTTGCTAATGCCCTATTGGCAGCATCTTTAATCTCATCAATTCTTTGTTGAATCTCACTTCGTTCTTCACCTATCATTAGATCTCTAATCACCTTACAAATTTCATCTCTTTCTGCAACACCATTAATCTCATTAAATTTGACCTTTAAACCAACTTTGAGCCCTTCCGTTAACAAAATATCATTAATTGCTTGTTCAGCAAACAATGGCCAAGTTATCATTGGCACTCCTTCCAAAAGGCTCTCAAGTATTGAATTCCAACCACAATGTGTTAAAAATCCGCCAGTTGAACTATGACTTAAGATTTTAGCCTGTGGCGCCCATAAAGGAACAACTAACCCTTGTTCTTTTGTTCTCTCCAAAAACCCTTTTGGTAAGTACTTAAAAATATCATCATCAACATTTTCAACCCTTTGATAATCTACATTTGAAGATTTACTAGGTTCTCTCAAAACCCACAAGAACTTTTGACCACTCAACTCTAACCCAAAAGCAAGTTCATTTAGCTGTTGTTGAGATAAAGTGCCTCCACTTCCAAAAGACACATACAAAACAGAGTTTGGTTTTTGATTCTCCAACCATTTCAAACACACTGACCCATTTGATTGATTATTACTATTTGAACCAGTTTGTATGATTGGTCCAACAACATAAACCAATAGGTTATTATATTGTAAGTTTTTCACTGTACTTTCCTCCATTTCTAAGAAGCTATTGATCACTACACCATCAGAAAGAGGAATCATCTTGAAGTGTTGAAGAGCTAGCTCATAAGAAATACTTGATCGATCACGATATATTTCAGGAGGAAGATCTTGGGTACGAATTGGTATGCAACCTGGAATTTGAATAAGGTGATTGTGATCTTTGTATTCACATGAAACTTGTTCATGCAATGTTGGCAAATATAAATCTAGTGACGTTGTCATGGCAGAAACAGGGCAATATATAAAGGATAAGAGATTGAACTCTTTTGCTATTTCTATTGCTTGGCTTGCGAATGAATCGGCAATTATTGCTACAAGGGGTTTGGTTGAAGTTGAAGATGAAGATAGTGAAGTCAACGTTTCTCGAAAAGATTGCTTGGAATGAGAAAATGCTAGTAGAGTTTGTGAAAAAACATCTTGTGGTAGGTTTTGTTTGTTTATTGGAGGGAGGAAAATGCATTTTATGGATGAAGGAAGAGATTCAAGTAATTTGAGAGTGGATGGAATTGGTGCATCAATGGTTGGGAAAATGCATGTCACATGAAATTGTTTATTGACATGAATGAGTCTCTTGCAAAACTCAATAATGGAAGATTGGTGGCTGAATATAGGGACTGAAGTTACAACTATATGATTACTTGTTTTCATTTTATTTGTTGTGGTTTATGGTTAACTCATTTGCACATTTATATATAATTCTTTTTGTTCAACCAAATTTTAAATATTATTATTTTATATGATACACGTTTTTGCCAAGTTATATTTTAAAAGAGGTAGTATCATTGTGGATCTCGATGTATTTATCAATCAATATTTATTCAATTAATTTAGGTTTAGTTATTGCCAAGTGTGTTATGTTGTCATAATCACCCATTTAATTTGTTTTTCATTGATATAAATAATATAGACTTTGGTGAATCTCATATTACATTTTCATGTAATTACTACATATAAATTATTTTTTAGAAAAATATATTAGGTTTTTGAAAAACCAAATATGCGTTCATATTGTGCTGCACAAAATATATTAAAAAATGTATACAAAATAACAAACAGGGGCGGAGCTCAAGGACAGAGGGGACCGCGGCCTCAATTATAAGTGAAATGACTAAAATGCCCATATTAAAATTAAAGAATTACAAAAATACCTAAACCTAATTCAATTTTCTTCCTTCTTCTCTCTTCCATCCAGCCTCTCTCTTTCTCTCTACTCTTCTCTGATTCTCTCCCTCTTGCTTACAAGTTACAGCAGCCTTCCTCTTTCCCTCTTCTATAATCAGATTCACAAATCAATCACGACAAACGCGCGACCGCCTCTGCTCCTCTGCCAAATCACGAATCGCTCCCCTGCGGCGGCCGCCTCTGCCTGACTGCCTCCGTGGCCGTTCTGCCCGTTCGTCGCTCTCGGGCCTGTTCACTGCAACTCTCCAGATCGCCTCTGCCTGACTGCTTTGTTCGCTGCAACTCTCAAAAGGATCGAATTTCTATTTTGGTATTGCTGATTTTTGTTACTTAGTGCTGATTTTTGTTAGGTTTCATATATGTTAGCATGAAATTTAAAGCTTACATTGTTAGTGTTGAGTTTGAAGCTTTGATTTGGAGTTTGGAATTTTGATTTGGAGTTTCAAGCTTATTTTTTTTAGAGTTTTTGTGTTCCACATACGGTGTTTGATTTTATGTCAATATAAAGTGTTTGAATTTTTTTGTCGCACATAAGGTGATTGATTTTATGTCTATATGAAGTGTTTGAGTTTTTTTGTCGCATATAAGGTGTTTGATATTATGTCCATGTGAAGTTCTTGAGTTTTTTTGTTGCATATAAGGTGTTTGAGTTTTTTTGCATATAAGGTATTTGAGTTTTGTGCATTTTTAAATTGATTGATTTAGATAAGTTTGTGAGAATGAAGAAGAGTAAAAGAATTGATTTAGATAAATTTTGCACTCTAGTTGAAAAATATTACCCTGTGGATTTCAACATGCAAGAGAAGATTAATTTGAAATTTCAACTCCAACATTTCTTGGTTGATACTCGTCAAGATTTAAATTTGAATAATTTATCAACTATCCAAGAATTGTGTTCATGTTTGGTTGCAATTGAAAGATGCAAAATTTCTATTTGATTGATAGACTACTTTGTCTTATCATGACTCTTCTAGTTTCTACTGCCACAACTGAAAGATTTTTTTCACCAATGAAAAGTATTAAATCAAGGTTAAGAAACAAGATGGAAGCTGACTTTTTGGCAGATAGCATGGCGGTTTATATTGAAAGGGAAATTGCTGCAAGTATCAGTTCTGAGTCTACTATTGATGATTTTAAGTTAATTAAAGAGCGTACAACATTACTTTAAAGTATTCTATAGTCATGTAGTTAAATTATTTGATACTTCACTTTGTGTTTATTACAACTTAAATTTTTGCTATATAATACTATTTATATATTTAATTTATATATTATATTTTATGTCGGCCACTCCAAGATTTTCGGTCAAGCTCCGCCACTGATAACAAACCAGTTGAGATAGTCAACCTCCGCCACTGATAACAAACCAGTTGAGATAGTCAACCTCATATATGTGGATTTAAATTCTAACATCTCCGGCCGTATTATTTTTGAAAGACTGATATTAGTAAAAGCCTTAACAATTTTTATCTAATTTAAATTTGTTTAATAAAAACATAATTAAATATATAAATTTAACAAAAAAAAAGTTGATGAGATAAATTTAATAAAATTAAATAACTTTACCTAACATTTTTAAAATTTTATAAATTATTGAGTATGTGATTGATATATTCAATTGAAAAATTAAAAGAATTTAATTTAGTTGATATTTAATATGTTTATAGATTTTTTAATAAATGTATCCATTCATCACTTTTCATTGGCGGGAGTAGGAATTAGCTAGAGCATCTCGAACGGTAACCAAATGAGTTCGTCCGTAAAAATACTTGATTTTATATGATAATATTATATTTCAATAATAATTTATAATAATACATTTAAAAACGTAAAATATTAATATAGGTTAATATACCTAAAATATTAACAAGTTTATAGTTTAATTAAAAATATAAAATCTAATACAATAATAATAGTGTTATGGGTTATGTGTTATGAGTTTCGTTTAAGATATAAAAATTAAAGGTTTAATTGCACTTTCGGTTCCCCTATTATAACTAGTCCCCCCATTTTGTTTGTCCCCAATTTTAGTTCTCTAAACAGAATTTGAGCCCAAATCATGATGAGTTGTCATTTTTTTAATAACGTATCAATAAAAAAGTGACGTGGCAGACGCTTACGTGGAATAAACTTATTATTATGTTATTCCTGATTAAAAAATATAATTTTTATTTTTAAAAATCATTTTAATAATTATGAAATATTTTTAAAAATATAATTAAATTGTTAAAATTAAATTAAATTAAAATAAAATGAAAAACATGTGCAGAAAAATTAACTCTTTCAAAAATTAAATTATATCAACTCTTTCAAAAATTAACTAGAGGTTTTCTCTACTTATCAATTAACAAAGCCATACCTACATTCCCTAATTATATTTTCAAACACTCATAAAAAAACATAATTAACATGGAACGAAACTCATTATACTTCGCATATGCATCCTGGAGTTACAGAGTTCACCAGATTCTATCAAAATCAATCCATTTGTAAAAACTCAAACTATAAGAGTTTCTTTATAGTTTGTTTAAGATTGCTTCCTATCAAGGTTAGATAGGTGTTGTTATTGCTTTCTGGGTGAAAGTAATAGAGATTAAATTAGATCAAGGTTGATCTAGAATAGGTGTTGTAAGATCAAGAAGGTTCCTTGCTTTTAAACACTTAGTGGAAAATCTCACAGTGTGAGGACTGGACGTAACCCACGTTGGGTGAACCAGGATAAATCTTTATGTGGTATTTTCTTTCCTATCTCTCTCTTTATTATACTGATTTGATTAACTGAGATAACATAAACTGATTTTCTGCTAATCCAGGAACGTTCTCCGTTTTTAAACAAAAACCAAGAACGTTCTCCGTTTTCTATTTTCATAACCAAGATCATTCTTGAGTTATTTTCTTAAGTTTTAACAGGAATTTTTAAAAGGCACATTTATAATTCAAACCCCCCTTTCTTGTAAATCGACATCGTTACTTCAATTGGCATCAGAGCTCGGTCTCTAGAAAGATTAAAAACACCTAACAAGTGTTAGAGAAAAAGATCTAGAAGAAAAATGTCAAGAAATATGTACATTGCTGAAGGAGTGTCATTATACAGACCACCTTACTTTAATGGCAAAGACTACTATTTCTGGAAAAGAAAAATGCAGTTGTTCTTGAAATCTCAAGACACGGGAATGTGGCGCATCATTACAGATGGAAATTTCATACAAAGAGTCGACCAAAATGATTCAACCTCTATTGAAAAGAATGAAGCAGATTGGACAGCAGAAGAAAAATCTAAGGTACTCCTAAACTCAAAAGCTCAATTATTCTTATCGTGTGCTTTGAGTAGGGAAGAAAGCGAAAGAGTTGATGAATGCCAAACTACTAAAGAAGTATGGGACACATTAGAAACTCATCATGAAGGAACAAGCCATGTGAAAGAAACAAGGATTGATATAGGCATAAGAAAGTTTGAACTCTTTGAAATGAATGAAGGAGAAACCATTGATGAAATGTACTCAAGGTTCATAACAATAGTAAATGAAATGCGTTCTTCGGGAAAGCTCACATAGTTCAAGAAAGAGTAAGAAAAATCATGAGGTGTCTTCCAATCATATGGAGACCAATGGTAACAACTATAAGCCAAGCCAAGAATCTTGAATCACTTCCCTTGGAAGAATTAATTGGAACCTTAAGAGCACATGAAGTGCTGCTACAAGAAGACATACCAATCAAAAAGGGCAAAGCAATAGCTTTGAAAACATCTCAAGAAAGTCCAGATGAAGACTCAGAAGAAATCGAACAAGAAGATATTGATGAAGAAATAGTTCGTCTTACAAAAAAGATACAAAGAATGGTGAGAAGAAGGGATCATATCAAAAAGGGATATTCAAATCAAAAAGAAAACTTCAAAATAAAGGTAGACAAAAGTCAAATCACATGCTTTGGATGCAATAAACAAGGACATTACAAAACTGAATGTCCCTTGAACAAAAGAGCACCAAAGAAAAACTCCTTGATGGTGAACTGGGATGATTATGATGAAACAGAAACAGAGGAACCTGAAGGAGCTAGCTTGTGTTTAATGGCAGATACTAAAGACAATGAGGTAATAGATTCTGAACCATGTTTTTTATGTGAACAAATTGAAAAAGATTTTGATAGCTTACTTAATGATTCAAATCTGCTTGTTCAAAAATGTAGCTCTTTAAATGATCAATTTTTAAAAGAAAAAAGGGAAAAAGAGAAAGCTTAGGTTATGATTGATGAACTAAAAAACATCATTCAGAACATGCAGGAATCTCATTTTAAGGAAACTAATGAATCTGAAAATCAAGAACGTTTTGCAACGAAAACGGAGAATGTTATCCTTAAAAATGAAAATGAACTTCTTAGAAATGACTTATCAAATTTTATTAAAGCTACTGAAACGTTTCAAAAAATCATGGGATCTCAAGTGGGAATATTTGATAAAGCTGGTCTTGGTTTTGATAAAACTCAAAAAACGAAAATATATGAAAACTTTTTTGTTTCGGAAAGAAAAGAGGATAAAAGCAAAACCAAATGCTCATATTGTAAGAAACTTGGACATCTAGAATTTGCTTGCCATTTTAAGAAAAGAGATGAAAAGATTAAAAGAAAAAGGTTTTTTAAAAGGGAAGATCGCTCTGCAAATAAAGCTGAACCTGTTTTGAAAAATCTGCATAAAGGAGAACATTCTCCAGGCTGCTCTCAAAACGGAGAAAGTTCAAAAATGAAAGCTGAACCTTTTGCAGAAAATCTGGGAAACAGGGAACGATCTAGAATATCAGCAAAATCAATTTCAAATCCTTGTAAAACTTAGATTTTGAAACCTTATCGAAGATCAACAACAAAGTATTCATATTATTCCAAAAATGATCACTTTGAATCAACTTGCTATTTTAAAAAGAGTTCAAGTTTTAAAAAATCTTCTAAAAGAAGATATACTAACCATCAAGGACCCAAACAAATATGGGTACCAAAATCATTACTAACTTATGATGTAGGAACACCATCCAACAATCAAGAAAGATCATTGATACATGGACAAGGTATGCTCCATACACATGAATGGAAAAGTATTGTGCCTCCTATCATTAGAAAAATTTGGAGTATCTATAACATTTGGAAACATTAAAGCTAAGGAGATGAAGAAGAAGAACATTATGGACAGCAACAACAAAATGCTTTCCAGGAAATCGAGATTAATAAGCAGTCTCTGTTTCATTATCCTTTTGAAAGCTGGAGAATGATAAAGACAAAATCCAAGAGAATGATCAATTTAAGCAAAAAGGTTCATTCTGGAAGCAGTACCAGAACATTCTGCAGAAGACAT
>JBBPBS010001102.1:2285506-2362441 GCA_037974835.1 Cicer judaicum
TTTGGAAACATTAAAGCTAAGGAGATGAAGAAGAAGAACATTATGGACAGCAACAACAAAATGCTTTCCAGGAAATCGAGATTAATAAGCAGTCTCTGTTTCATTATCCTTTTGAAAGCTGGAGAATGATAAAGACAAAATCCAAGAGAATGATCAATTTAAGCAAAAAGGTTCATTCTGGAAGCAGTACCAGAACATTCTGCAGAAGACATGAAAATTCTCCACAAAAGCAGAACATTGTGCAGAAGAGCAGAAAATTGTGGATAAGAGCAGAATATTATGTTGAATAGCAGAACATTCTGCAGAAAAGCAGAACACTGTGCAGAATAGCAGAAAACTGTGCAGAAGATCAAAACATTGTGTAAGAGAGCAGAACATTGTGCAGAAGAACATAACATTATGCAGAAAAACAGAACATTCTGCAGAAGAGAGAAACATTCTCCAGCAAAGTAGAATATTCGGCCAATGATAGAAACATTCTCTAGAAAAACAGAAAATTCTGCAGAAGAGCAGAACATTCTGCAGAAGAGCAAAATATTCTGCAGAAAAGCTGAACATTCTTCATAATGTTCTTGACAGCTTATATGCAACATCCAATCAAATCTAATGTTTTCTATTAAAATGATATGGTTGAAAAAACATCAACAACTTCTAAAATGAGTTTGAACCATTTAGTTTTGGCACTCCTACACACATCTCACTATTGACCTTTCCTCCAAAAACATCTCATCATCAAATTATTGGAAGAACTAAATTGGAAGGATATGGTGTCATAGCTGCTGCTACTTGAGTCTTGATGAAATTCAGCCATCAGATCAAAGAAATAGTAACAAGTATGAATGGTTGTCCTTTAGAAGAAGCACATATTCACATTATCCTCTTCTTTGGATCTTATCAAGGTATATTCTGATCATGATTTAATTCATTCATGGAACTCAAAATTCTCCTTTTTGTGTCCTTAAAATCATTTTTTATGTGAACAAATCTCTTTGATTGTTTTTTACAAACTTTTTTTAGCATAAAAATGTTTTGTAAAGAGAGAAATTATACTTGGCATGATATCACATTCATTTTGCTTCCCTTGCGCTCATTATCATGTTCAAATTAAAATATTGTATGTTGTGAAAGAAGGAAAAAGAGCAACGAGACATCTTGCTTGGGTTTTGGAATTTTGAAATTTTAAAAGATATCAATTTCAAAATATTAAGGGGGAGTTTTTTAGAAAATGTTACTTTTCTTAAAACTGGAATCTACTCATTGTTTACTATGTGTAGTATACATTTCCTTTGTATTCCCCAATCTTTTTGTGTTGACAAAGGGGGAAAATTATTTTAGATTTTATGTTGGTTCAAAAACATGAAGCATATTCTGAGGGGGAGTGTTTAAGCTCTCTTTGATTAAAATTAGAATCAAAATTAAAATCTAAATTAACATGGTTGTCATCATCAAAAAGGGGGAGATTGTTGAGACAAAATCTCAATTTAATGTTTTGATGAAAACAAACAAAAAGTTAATTAAGAATGTTAATTATGATTATAAATGTTATGTTAATTTAACTTGTACTTTTGAGTGAATTTAATCAAGCAAAGCAAAGAAAACAGCAACAACAACACTAAAACAGAGAAAGAGCTCCAACTTCAAAAAAAGTTCATCACAACATGTTGGTCAAACTTTTTCTACATCTTTAACAAAGAATCTGCCCAGAAAATTTATTGATATCTAATCAGTACATGGCAAGGATCAAGCAGGACTCATTCAAGCTCAAATAGGCTATTTGATCACAAAATAAAATGGGCCCAAAGATGGACAAAAGTCATGATGAGTGTGTAAACTCCAAAAAATCAAATGTCAAGAAAGCTCAATCAATCTTGACATATGACAAGGAAATCACAAAAGAAATCCAGGTTGATCAAAACGAGAGCTCCAGAATGATTATTTAAGCTCCAGAACGTTCACTCAAAAAACCAGAACGTTCTCCGTTTTTCTGTACTTCAACAGCAGCCTTGCATTCTCTCTGTTTCAGCCTGCAATTCGTTTCTAATCTTCTCCAGCTGCACTCAAGACTCAAGATGGATAATGTATCATCCAAGATCAATGAAGAAACATCAAGGACACTGTCAGAAAAGTACAGGACTGCATTAAATGCTAAATCCAAAAGTTAAAAAAGGCTATGTCATAGCATGAGTAGTTATTCAAAAGTACTGTCTTAAACCAGAAAAAGCATGGCCTTTCCAACAACTCTTTCGTACTTATCCAGTGCATATTCAGCCTATAAATAGAAGGCCATTATCTAGTGTGAAAGCAAGAAATTCAAGTGAAGAGAAATCCATAATACAATCACACTTAAGCTTGAAATTCTGCAAAACAGAGGCAATATCATTTTATGCAATTCGTGAAATTGCTGCTGCTGCATACTCATATATCAGTTTGTGAAATTATCATTAGATCCTTTGTAAAGAATCTATTCTCAAATAAGAGTTGAGCAAGATCAGATTCTATCAAAATCAATCCATTTGTAAAAACTCAAACTATAAGAGTTTCTTTATAGTTTGTTTAAGATTGCTTCCTATCAAGGTTAGATAGGTGTTGTTATTGCTTTCTGGGTGAAAGTAATAGAGATTAAATTAGATCAAGGTTGATCTAGAATAGGTGTTGTAAGATCAAGAAGGTTCCTTGCTTTTAAACACTTAGTGGAAAATCTCACAGTGTGAGGACTGGACGTAACCCACGTTTTGTAAAATTAATGAATAACATTACACGAATCTATTATATTTTATTTCACATTTATATTATTGTTATCTTAAAAATTTGTGTTGTATGTTAATATTTTTTTAAAGAAATATATAAGTGATATTTATTCATTTATATATTATTATTTTTACGGTTTTAGTATTCATCATAAAAGAAGTTTATGTAATTATTTTAATAATATAAAAATCTTGTGTTTTACCTCAAAAAGAATTTTTTTTTAAAAAAATAATATTTTTTAAATAAGCGTCTTAGTATTTAAAATATCAACTTGTTTAAATTGAACATAATCCACATGTTTTTTATTAGTTTGGTTTGAATTTTGTGTGAAAAATTGTTAAAACTCTAGCAAACTGACATTCAAATTTTTATGTCTAAAAATAATGAATTAAATTAATATATTACATTTGTAGTTCTATCTCTCTCAAACTTATAGAGTTTTCGACTCTAATTCTCTTTTGCTATGTCGTTGTTTGTAATTTTTGTGTTTATTTATTTTAAAAGTTTATAATTTAAGTTAGAAACTCCATCACTATATATACTATCATGTGATTCAGGTTTCAATCACCCATGCGACACATAAGTTGTGCATTAGTGACACATTTGTATATGCAAATAATTGTGAAATTTTGATGAAATAGTTTGGATGTTGGGTGATGTATGTGTTGGGGAGTTCGGGGGAGCCCGATATTTGGAATGGGCTAAACATTCGGAATGGACTAAATAAGGATCCACTTGATCTGAGTCCTTTTCTTTTTACTATTAGACTTGATCCACTTAATCCAAGTCCGACTTGATCTACTTGATCCAAGTCCTTTTTGCTCCCCCATCAAGCTAAACCAGGCTCTGATACTACTTGTTGGGGAGTCTGGGGGAGCCCGACATTTGGAATGAGCTAAACAATGATTCATAAGAGATTTAGACACCACATCTCAATCCAAAACCTTAAAGCAATAGATTTATGAGTCATTCTCCTTATATATCCAATATAGTCTCCATTCTTTGTCAATGTGAAACTAACCACTCATAATTGAATACCCAACAATATGATTAAGACATTGTTTGATATAAGTCAGTATATAACATCAAATTAGTTTTTAAGTTTATTGGATTAAAAAAATATAAGTTTGGTCCATAAGCTTTTTTCATCCGCTTGTAGTTTATCATCAAACACTATTTTAAATAACAATTGAATTTATAATTTTTTTATATTTTCTTCCATTTATTATTTTATTATTTTATTTAATTTTTTTTTATATTTATGTAATACAAAATATCTATCTCATTCATTCACCACTCTCGAATCTACTTGTTTATATAATCACGTATCTTTTCGTTGAACAAAGTTGTTCTCAACTTCTTTAATTCCTTGTCAACGTAATTCAAGAAACAAAATTTCATGTTATTCATCTTACAAAAAAATTGATTAAAGTATAGATTGTCATATTTATTATTATTTTTTTATCTTCTAATTTATTATTGTAATAAAATTAAATTTATTTTTTATATTAAATTATAAACCGTACATGAATTATATTGTTTTTACAATTACTATTTATACATATACAATTTGCTAAACATTTAGAAAACTCTTTCAATTTATGTTTGTATTGTAATAAAAAAAAAATTAAATGATGTAATAATAAATAAAAAGTAAATGAATTACATGGTTCTAGTTTTTATTTCAAAATTTTGTTGTATTTTTTTTTTGTTTCTACCACAAAAATAATAAATATATTTTTATGTCTATTTATTTCATTTTATATTATTAAAAAATTAAATTTATTAAACACTTTAATTTCAATCAAAACTCATAAATATATTTTTATGTCCTTTTACTTTAGTATTTGATTTCTTCGATAACTTCTACTTCTATAGGATTTAACTTTTAGTTTGGCTTTACTAAAATTTTACTCAGTTTTCGTGGTGTTTGAAAGTCTATTCATGGCTAAGAGATGTTATAATAATGAATGCATACTGATTTCTTTTTTAATAATAATAATAATTGAAATGGGTTCAAAACATTAGAAAAGATGACCAACAAAAGGGATCGGAGAAATCTATCTCTCTGTCCCTCATATTTTATCCCTCACCTAAAAAAATATATGAAAAAAATATTTTTTTTTATGATAAATTTTTGAAAAATTTAAAAGATTTTTGAAATTTTGTATGAATGTGAAACTTTTAAAATATAATTTTATAATATTTTAAAAATTATTTGATACTTTGAATGAATGTAAAACTTCTAAAATTCAATTTTTTCAAAATTTTTAAAATTTTTGATATTTTGAATAAATAAGAAACTTTCGAAATATAATATTTTCAAAAGTTAAAATTTTTGGATGAATGTGAAAATTTAAAATGCATTTTTTAAAAAATTAAATTTTTTTAGAAAACCTTTTTTTATTAAGGTGAAATTTATGAAATATAACTTTTTTAGATTTTTTTTTAAATTTCTGAATTTTAAAATTATTGGAATGTAAATTATTTAGAAAATTTAGACTATCAAATAGTAGAAAATAAAGTGACATTTTCGTAATTTGATGTGTTTTGAAAGAGTGAGAAGTAAAAGTTGTGAGTGAGATATAAATATCTCAAGGGTTTCTTTAGATGCTAAACCAAAGACTCTTACAAAGTCCAATATACTTTTTGACAATAAAAGTAACATTATACAGTTGTTAACATTAAGATTTGCAAGGAACCCTTCTTTTTGTATTAAATTAAAGATACGGTCTATTCAATTTCTTTGATAAAAAGTGAAATTTTGTTCCTTATTTGTTCTCAATGTTATTATATACATGAATTTTTATCTTTAATGATCTAAAAACAAAAACAAATTATTTACAAAAAAATATATTTGAAGAATGTCTTGATGATGTTGCATGTTGAAGATTCCAAACTTAGTTGAAAGAAATTGATTGAATACAATTAAAGAAATATAGTTGATTTTTATTTTTTAAATATTTTTTTAATAAAATTACCCATAATTATTTATTGTAGGGAGAGGGAAAAAGTGAAATAATGCAATCAAATATTGCAATTGAATTTTTTGGTTTTGAAAATGACAACAACAAACACCTAATATAGTATTTCTAAAAATCTGACACTTTAAAAAGAAAAGAGGAAGTAACATTTACTTATATTTAAGTCTAATAAATATGACACTTGTTTTTCTATACGTAATGTAGTATAATATTTTCTTCTAATAATTGCAAAATTTCACTATAGCATTATTTGGAATAGAGACTCTCGAAAGAAATCAATGTTATGAAAATAAAATGAAACGATAGTCAATGAAAATGAGTTAAGATTAATTCACGTTGTGGTGTCAAACTTGAAGCCAAACAAGGCTCATATCAAAGTTGCAGCCAACATTTCTTTTTTAACACACAAGATTGTGTGCTTCAAGTTATGAACCATAACATTGAGGAGAAACACATTGTGCTGTGTCTGAAGGCTACAACCATGAATCACTTGAGTGTGTGTTTGCACTAGAGCATTATTAGCCTTAATTAGTCTATTAATTTTTTACCTCAAAATTCAATTATAAGGCATATGTTTTTGGGTTCAGATTTTGAATTACATCAAAAAATTGCTTCATAGTTCTAAACGTGATTAGTTTAAACATTTTGTATAGCTTTTTCCCTTCGTTTCTGTTTGTTACAACATTACCATTCTTTATTTAAGCGATCAGTAAAAAATAGATAACAATAAATAAATTGAATAATATTAATAATAGATAATTAAAAACATTTAGATTTAGAGTTACTAAGACTTGTTTAGTCAATTAAATAAACAACTAACTATCAGAAATAATGTTGGAACTCAAACAACGTTGAAACTTCTAGATTGAAAAAAAGAAAAAAATTTATGTAGAGGAACATGTAAGTACTGTTTATAAGGAGAAAACATGACACTCTGTATGCCCCAAAGGATTTTTGTGAAGGGGAAAACGCACTTCACACTCACGTATCACTGCTCTTTATCCAATTTGATCTATCTGGCGTATTATTTTTTTAGTCTCCATAAAATTTAATATTTATTTTTAATGTAAGTGTTTTGTCTCTTGAGGAATTTTTTTTAACACATTGTTTTTGAGTGTTGATCTCTTGCCAATTTTGTAGGTCAATTTTTCTATAAATTAATTCATTTTCATAGAACTAGTCAAAAATTGCTCTTGCAGAATTGACTCATATCATATTATGAATTCCTTTAAAAATAAATGATTCCACTCAGTTCATAAATCACAATGAATCTAAAATAAATTTGAGTTTTTTGTCTTCTCCTTTTTTTTACTTCGTTCTAAATTTTATTTTTATCTATTTATTGAAAAACAAAAATTTATCCTTTTAGATTTTCGAATGGTTATAATACCATATTACGAGTGACTTTAACTGTTATATTTAGATGACGTAATTTTAAAACTGTTTTCTAAGGTGCAGTGTAATTAAGTTGTTTTATCATAAAGGAATAAATCATCAATCTAATTATGATATATATAGGTTGAGAAATAACTATGAAAATAATTCTAAAAACTAAGTAATAATATATTTAATTCTTATTATTATAAAGTTTAAAAAATCATCATTTTATAAAACACACTCAATTCCAAATCCATATTTAGATGATTGTACCCATTACATTTAACAACAAAAATAATAAAACAAAAAAATAATAAACAAATAAGAGAATAAAATATAATTAACACAGAAAGAAACAAAATTGAGTTGGGCAAGCAAACAAGCAGCGCCTCTACTTCCTTA
Organism: Cicer judaicum; assembly: GCA_037974835.1. NCBI lineage: Eukaryota > Viridiplantae > Streptophyta > Magnoliopsida > Fabales > Fabaceae > Cicer > Cicer judaicum. The sequence goes on from JBBPBS010001102.1 coordinate 2,293,018, forward strand.
TTTTTAGCTGCACACCTTTTCATCTTTTTCCAAATGAAACTATCATCTTCACCATTTATTCAATAAAAATAAAATGAGTCACTTTTTTCTTTATTTATCTTAGTTTATTTGATTTATGCTGCAAAATAATAATAAAAAAATATATCTCAATTTTATTTAATGGACATAAATATTCATAATGAATAGAAAAGAAAAGAACTTAGAAACAAGAATAGTCACTAATCTTTGTCTAACTCCAAGTTTATTTTTTATTTTTATTTTATTTTATCTTTATACAATATTATGTCTATAAATTTATTTTTCTATTACAAATAAAACTAAATAACATTCAGATTTATTTCTTTTAAATAGATGTAACAATGGAAAGTGAAACCAAAATAGAAAGAAAATTCATCGATCACTCCACCTTTGTACGGTTTACTAAAAGTCCACTCACCTTCTCACTTTTCTCTCCCTCAAAGTGTTTCTCCCTTCTCCTCCCTCTCTTTTACTCCTTTCTTTTCATCCTCTCACTCTCAAGTCCGCGCGACCATGTTAGGGTTGTTTCAGTGGCGAAAGGGAAGAAGAAGAATTAAGAATCTAGGGAAATAATTCCGAAGATTAAGATGAATAAATCCAAGAATTCCTAATTGAATGAAAGGAATTCGAGTGTCTAATATTAATTGATAGAAGAAAGTACAATGAGATAATATAAGCTAATGATCATGAATGAGGATCCCTTACATTCCAAATAACCTCTTATATATAACTTCTCAACAACCTCCTAACGTTGAATTTTCAACAACCTCCTAAGTACTTACTAATAATAGAAATTCAATAACTAATTCTTAATGCTAATCTCTAACTAATTCTTAATGCTAATCTCTAACTTCCAGCTTGATAACTAATTGGAATCATCCCTAACATTGCCTCCTCCTTCAAAGCATTCTTGACCTCAAGAACGAAAATTGGGAAACCTTTTGCGTAGATGATAACTCTTCATCATATGCATAATTTTCCACTGTTTTAGTCTTATTTATCGTCAATCATCAGTTAAATTAAGGATTTATTTGATACATTCGGTTTATTTTTGTTCTTTGAATCTATTAATGTGTTATGCTTGTATTTCAGTGATTTAGTAGGTGTTTTTCGTAATTTTACATTGCGTTTTGTTTTTAAGTGCAGTGCTGAATTTTGGTGAAAAATCAACATGATACATGTGGAGTATTTCAGCCATATCTGGAGTTCTAGATGTCCAATTAGTGTCATTCCAAGTGCTAATGAAATCTAAGATCCATATCTACAACTTTCATGAAGACATTGGGACCAAATTCAGACGCGAAAGCCAAGAAAAATGCAAAATACGTCAGACAGCAGATGCTGCGCGCCTGGAGCGCATTTCACATGTTCAGCTCTGCCAACGCGCGCCTGGAGCGCGTGACGCGCATCAGCCATCATAAAAACGCTATTTTTGTCACTGTTTTAGGGATCTTTTGGACTCTTGGGAAGTTGGGAGACTTGTGCCCTAGCATAGAAACTCAAAGACGGTCGTTTCTAACGCCATTGAAGCAGTTTTATCAAGAATCATCCATGAATCATTCTTGTAATTCTTCTTTAATCCTTATCTTTTGTATCTCTGTCATGAGTAACTAAACCCTATTTGTTAGGGATGAGTGTAACCAGATGAAACCCTTATTTTTCTGATTTGATTTCTAGTTATATGAATGAGTTTATTGAATTGTTTTTCTCATCTCTGTGCTTAATGCTTTTTATTGCTTGATCAACATTAAAATGTTCTACGATTTGTATTTTGAAACGGAAGTGGACATTACGAATGCTTAAGATGAGAAATTCATGAATTTGTAGTCTAGGGATAGATGCAGGTCATGAAACCAATTAAATTAATTGCAAAGCAATAACTTACAAGAGAATTTCTATACGGAAATGCTTAATTCTAATCTTAAATCTACTAAGGAATTAGGGGTTACTTTGGAATTAAAGGTTCTGTCACTAAGACATTAGGGCAAGAATAATAAAGAGAATTCGATAATAATTCAATAAAGGAATTCAGTAACTAGGATTAAATTAGACACCAAGGTTGGATTCGAAGTGAAACTCATCCCTGACATTTCTCTCATTATAAAAGATCAATTTTATTACTGTTGTTAATTTTAAATATCATTTCAATCAATCTGAAACCTTTTTGTTCAATTTTAGTAATTAAATATAATTCAATAGTAAAATGCAATCCTTGAGTTCGACACGCGGTACTACCGTTTTATTATTACTTGCAACGATTCAGTACACTTGCTGAAACGCTATCAAGTTTTTGGCGCCGTTGCCGGGGATTACCATATCACTATTGAATTTAATTTATTTACTTAATTGAAATTTTTTTTGCTCTGTAATAAAATTTTTGTTTTTTGTTTTTATTTTAAAATACTCTTCAATACTTACAATTTGTCTAACCTTGTATGCGAGGCCAGTCCTTAGCTGAGCTTATTTTTGATCCAGAAATTGAAAAAACAGCGAAAGCACATAGAAAGGCAGCTCGATAAAGGAGACAAAGGGAAAGACATTTAGTAGTGGAAGAAGAGGTTTTAGGTGATTCTGTCATATTAACTGAAATGGCCGAACCACCACCACCAGAACGTACTCTCGGAGAGTATGGGAATCGAAACAGAAATCGTGCTCGATTACCCATTCATCATCAACCGGTTACAATCAATAAGTTCGAAATAAGTCCTGCTCTATACCGAGAGTTGAGGGAAATTCATTATTACTGTTGTTAATTTTAAATATTATTTCAATCAATCTGAAAAAACCTTTTTGTTCAATTTTAGTAATTAAATATAATTCAATAGTAAAATGCAATCCTTGAGTTCGACACTCGGTACTACTGTTTTACTATTACTTGCAACGATTCAGTACACTTGTTGAAACGCTATCAGTAGATCATAATAAAACTCCCATAAAGCATCTTCAACAAGTTGATGTTTCCATTTAACTAGGACTTTGGTGACTGCTTGACCATTACGCTTGACTGTAGCTCTATCTAAGATCAGTTCAGGTTCCTTTGGAGAAGTTACTGGCTGCACTGAATCCGGAACAGCAGCTGAAGCAATTGATTTGCCAATATGCCTCTTCAATTGCGAGACATGGAACACATCATGGATTTGAGAATGGTTTGGTAAACCCAATTGATAAGCTGCAACCCCAATTTTTCGAATAATAGGAAATGGGCCAAAAAATTTTGGTGCCAACTTCGCGTTTGCTCTGTTTGCCGCTGATATCTGTCTGTAAGACTGTAGTTTCACATAAACCAAATCACCAACAGCAATTGCCTATCAGTCCTGTGTTTTTCAGCCAATTGTTTCATTCTCTCTTGAGCTCTACGCAGATGGAACTTAAGAACCTTGAGCATTTCCTCCCTTTTTGCTAGAGTTATATCCACCAATTGCAACTTGGATTCTCCTGGCAAATAAGGTAAATAAATTGGGGCAGGCTGACCATAGACTATCTCATAAGGAGTGGCCTGAATTGAAGAGTGATAAGTAGTATTATACCACCATTCAGCCAATGGTAACCACTTGTGCCGTTGCTGAGGTGCATCATTGCACATGCATCTTAAGTATGTTTCCAGGCATCTGTTGACCACCTCTGTCTGACCATCAGTTTGTGGATGGTATGCTGTGGATAATTGTAGCTGCACTCCTTGAAAAGCCATGAGTTCTTGCCAAAAGTTACTTATAAAAACTGAGTCCCTATCACTGGTGATAGATTCAGGGAAGCCATGCAATTTGAAGACGTTATCTAAGAAGGATTGAGCCACGGTTGCAGCAGTGTATGGATGAGCAAGGGAATTGAAGTGTGCAGCCTTACTGAGTCTATCGACTACCACAAAAATGACCTGTTTCCCATTGGATTTAGGTAGACCCTCGATAAAATCCATAGTGATATGTTGCCATACATGACCAGGTATAGGTAGAGGCTGCAACAGGCCTGGGGAAGCCACTGTCTCATACTTACATTGTCGACAAGTAACACATTGTTGAACAAATGCCTTCACATCCTTATTCAGCCCTTTCCAGTACACAACAGGCTTGATTCTCTGTAAGGTAGCATTTCGACCTGAATGACCACTAGGTGCAGCTTCATGGAACCACTTAAGTAGGTCTTGCCTGAGCTGCAAATCCCTGCCCACTACCAATCTGCCCTTCCTCCTGAGCTCAGCCTTGGTCCAAGTGTAATGCTTGTGAACACATTTGTTAATCTGCAAGCTTTGGATAATAGGCTGCAAATTGATATCATTAGCCCAAGTGTGTTGAATTCTAGCATACAAATCAGATTGTAGTGTGTGGAGACCCAATGCTTGGCAAGTTATGCCTTCTACCCTAGAAAGAGCATCTGCAGCCACATTGTGCTTGCCTTGCTTATGCTCAATCTGGAAATCAAACTCCATGAGCTTAACCAACCATTTTTGTTGAAATTCAGTCGTGAGTCTTTGATCCAACATGTACTTAAGACTCCTATGGTCAGTTCGAATAGTGAATTGCTTATTGAGCAAGTAATGTCTCCATTTCTGGACTGCAAACACTACTGCCAGTAGTTCTTTTTCATAAGTAGAGTAGGCTTGTTGCTGTTGATTGAGCATTCGACTAATAAAGGCTATAGGGTGTTGATTCTGCATAGATACTGCGCCTATACCATACCCTGAGGCATCCACTTCAATAAAAAAAGTTTGAGTGAAGTCTGGCAAAGCTAAGACTGGTGCACTGGTGAGTAAATCCTTTAGTTGCTGAAAAGCAGTTTTTGCTGCCTCTGTCCACACAAACTTGTCCTTCTTTAACATATTAGTGAGAGGTCGAGCCACTGTGCCATATCCTTTAACAAATCTTCTATAGTAGCCTTCTAACCCCAAGAAACCCCTTAATTGCTTAAGGTTTGTTGGTAATGGCCACTTCTGCACTGTAGTAACCTTAGCAGGATCCGTTGAAACCCCTTCAGCTGAAATGAAGTGACCTAAGTATTCAACCTTAGGTACCCCAAAGAAACATTTGGACTGCTTGGCATATAAGTCATTCTTCCTCATGATTGCCAAAACCTTGTCCAAATGAACAATGTGCTCCTCTAATGATCCACTATAGACCAATATATCATCAAAAAATACCAGTAAAAATTTCCTCAGGAATTCTTTGAATACTGAATTCATCAAGCTTTGAAAAGTTGCAGGTGCATTTGTCAATCCAAAGGGCATTACCAAGTATTCAAAATGTCCACTGAGTCCTGAAGGCAGTCTTATGGATATCTATTGGATCCATTCGTACTTGGTGATAACCAGCTCTTAGATCAATTTTTGAAAAAATGATAGAGCCATGCAACTCATCCATCAAATCCTCAACCAAAGGAATAGGAAATCGATCCTTGACAGTTGCCTTATTCAAATATCTATAATCGACACACAATCTCCAAGTGCCATCTTTCTTTCCTACCAATACTACAGGACTAGCATAAGGGCTTGTGCTATTTTGAATGATGCCCGACTCTAGCATATCCTGCACAATGTTATCAATGATATCTTTTTGTTGTTTTGCATACCTGTAAGGCCTCTTATTTACTGGATCAGCATAATTGATCAAGGGAATTTTATGGTCATGGCCTTCTCTTGTTGGGGGAAGCTGAGTAGGTTCCACAAATAGGTCTTTGTAGGATTCCAAGATAGTCTCAATTTCTCTTGGTACTACGGTTGTGTCAGCATGAGTAGTCAATGACTGCAGTAAATGGCCTTTATCGTGACCTACATGAATCATAGACAGATGAACACCTCTATCCAAAGTTTTCTCCAACTGCTGAGACTTAATGGACTTTAATCCAGTTTGAGCAGAACCCCTAAGTACATGCCTCCTCCCTTGCACTGAAAACTCCATGGTCAGCTTGTCGAAATTCCAAGTGATATTTCCCAATGTCACTAGCCATTCAATGCCCAATACTACATCACAACATCCTAATGGCAGTAACATCACATCAGAAGTGAAGGTAGTATGCTGCAGTGTCCACTTGAAATTCCTTACACATAAAGAAATCTATACCTTATTGCCATCTGCCACAGTTACAGTTAATGGCTTAAGTGATTCAATTTTGCAACCAATGTTTGTAGCCATCCGCACATCTAGGAAGTTATGAGTGCTTCCACTATCAATAAGTATGTGAATGGGTTTCTTGTTGTATCTACCAATTACTCTCATAGTTATGAAATTGGATACACCAGTGAATGCACTAACAGATATCTGAGCTTCTTCAAACTGATTAGTTACAGTCTCTATTCTGAGCTTCTTCAAACTGATTAGTTACAGTCTCTATTTGACTGAATTCTTGGTTCTCATCCCCTTCATGCTCATCATCAATTTCCATGAGGTGTAACTGTAATTTCTTGTGAGTCAAGCTATGTTATGCAGAGAATGGCTCATCACAGAAATAGCATAAACCTTTGGCCCTTCTTTCATTCATAAATGCTGGAGTCAAGTTCTTGCTAAATTTTGGCTTAGGTTTGACTGCATCATTTAGTGGTGTTACCTGAGGCTTAGGTCCTAACAATGATCTGTTAAGAGGATGAGGTCTAAGTTTGGGTGGTCCAAACTGTGATCCTTGCACTGAAGCTGACTCATACAGCTTAGCCAAAGTAAAGGCTTTTCTAACTGATTATGGTTGGAACATTCTGACCATCATCTGCACATCAATTTTCAGTCCTCCTAAAAAATAGCTCAAGTTATAATCCTCAGGTAATTGCAATCGAGTGATGATTGCATCAAACTCTTCATGGTAATCAGTTATGGATCCTTTTTTCCTTAACTGCATCAACTCGGCCATAGGATCACTGCACACTTCTCCAAATCTATCGAATACGATTTGGACATACTCTCCCCAATTAGGCATAATGTTAGCTCGTAATGTCTTTGTAAAGGCATGATGCCATTTCAACGCTTTCCCTTCAAGATGCATAATTGCTAACCTGACCTTAACCTCTTCAGGAGTATTGTCGATTAAGAAGAATGTCTCACACTGATAAATCCATTCATTAACAGAATCACCATTAAATCTTGGAAATTCTATTCTTGATAGCATAGTTTGCCCTGTATAAGAAGCAGAAAAAGAACGATCACCTGTAAACTGTTGAGGTTGCTGATTTCTACCTTGCTGAAAATTCCTGTTATTCAAAAATGGAGTATCTTCACCAATATTCTTCTGCAGTAGCTCCTCCATTGTTAGCTTCATCGAATCACCCAAGGTTTTCTGCAAAGATCCAGCTAACTCCGCCAATCGTGCCTCAAGTTTTTCTGAAATTCTGTTCTCCAATCTTTCCTCTAAATCACGAGTAGCAAGTTGAGAACGTGTTGCATCCGCCATCGCCCCGAAAAAAATTTAGCTCTGGATACCAATTGTTAGGGTTGTTTGAGTGGGGAAAGGGAAGAAGAAGAATTAAGAATCTAGGGAAATAATTCCGAAGATTAAGATGAATAAATCCAGGAATTCCTAATTGAATGAAAGAAATTCGAGTGTCTAATATTAATTGATAGAAGGAAGTACAATGAGATAATATAAGCTAATGATCATGAATGAGGATCCCTTACATTCCAAATAACCTCTTATATATAACTTCTCAACAACCTCCTAACGTTGAATTCTTAACAACCTCCTAACGTTGAATTCTCAACAACCTCCTAACGACTTACTAATAACAGAAATTCAATAACTAATTCTTAATGCTAATCTCTAACTTCCAGCCTAACTTCTAGCTTGATAACTAATTGGAATCATCCCTAACAGACCAATATCCTGCAACTCATTTCCTCTCTACCTTTTCATTTTGTTTCTCCTTCCTTTCATCTTTTTTTTCTTTCTTCAACTTTTTCTCTTATGTGTCTGAACATACATCCCCCTCCCTCTTTTCTTTCTTTAATTGTTTTCTTCCCCTTTAGATATGTTTAGGGTATTCTATTGTTTATTGTTGAGTTTTTTTAGTTCAAATTAGATTTGGACTCAAGTCTATTTGCACTTTCACTACTTTTTATTTTAAGTCATTATGTTGGTTGTATTTGGATCCAAAACCATTTTCCTTTAGTTAACTCTTTTTTTTTTTTGAAAATTTTTATTCAATATTTTATCATTAAGTATTACGTTTAATCAATTTTTAATAAATATTAAATCTTTTAAGAAAACAAAAATAAATCTTGTGTTAAAGTTTAATTAGATATGACATCTTTTAATATACGAGTTGTTATGACACAAATTATACAACTTAATAATTTTAAAATTTATTTTTATAAATAAATTAATCTAAAATCGATTTTGAAGTAGCAATGTCAACACAAGAAAGGAGGGTTTTAATTGTGATGCCCTTTTTAAAATTAATTTATGTATTTACAAAGATTTTAACTCAAGAATGGTCTTGGTTTGATAAACAATAAAAGAAGAATGTTCTTTGTTAGTAATATAACAATAAAAACTTTACGATGAGGTCAATGCTAAGTCAGTGATAAATAAATGAAGATAATGGATGGAAAGGTCACACACAAAAAGTATATTGGTTCACTCAACTCGGGCTAATCCAATCCTTACAACCGTGAGACTTTCACTATGTGATTCAAAACCAAGAATGTTCTCCTTCACACCTTTTCTCTTGATAATACATTGATTAATTACAATCGTCATCTTTCAACTTAGAAAAGATTTTTACAATCACCTTTCAGCCTTGAAAGGATTTTTACAAACACACTCAATCTAACACAAAAGATAAACTTCAATTACAAATGATGTGTATGATAAAAGTGTTTGAGATCTTGAAACTTATCAACACTTGTTTGAGATAAATAAAGATAAACTCAATAAATGATGATCCAAAGATATAGTGAAGAGAACTGGAGTTTGCTTTAAAAGTTTTTGACTTGTTCTTATTTGAACAAGTATTGGTAGATTTGTAAATTGAACTCTTGTCTTCATTTTCCAATTGATCTTCAATTTATAGTTGATAAAAGACTTTGAATATTAAATTTAAAATACATATAGTCATTGGGCACATTTCATAAGTGTTAGATATATTTTAAATCAATTAAACACGTGTTTATATTGCTGTCCAGAATGTTCTTGACAATCGAAGAACATTCTTTCTTTTGGGTTTAATGGAAAACGTGAATGATACTGTTTCCATTATAGAATTATGCAGAATATTGTAAGTACAATGTACTTGTGTCTTTGCTCAATACTCATCAATTTGAAAATCAATCTTGAGTCTGTTTTCCTCATTTGGGCATTCAGCTCGAGTTTTGAGCTTCACCATTGATTTGAGAAGTCTTGATACTCTTTAAATTGTGGTTTGAATTGTGAAATATTATTAGTTTTAATTCTTCATTTGAAAGAGAATAACCAGAGTGTTCTTTTGTAAAACAAAAACATTCTTCGTTTTTGTTTTGTATGATTGTTGGATTTTTATAGTTGTTGTGTGCATGATTTTCTACTCTGTACGCGTGTTACTTTTTGTAAAGATGTAGTGTTAGTATTTATGTCCTTGTTGTAACTTTTAATCATAAATCTGGAGATTGATCTTGCTTTTTGTTCTTGATGTTTTGCTTTGCCTTTGTTGATATTCTTTGAACGAATTTGTCCAAAATGATCTTGTGTAGATTATTAAATTCTTCTATAATTAATATTGATGATTTATGGTGTAGATAGATGTACTTTTGTATACCATATCAATATTAAATTACAATAGATTTTGTTCTTTGTAAATTAGAACGTTCTTGGATTAAAGCTATGAAAACCAGAACATTCTTTGATTTTTTGTTTAATAACCAGAACATTCTTCGTTTCTCATATCTCAGTTTTTTTAATAAACCATAATGATCTTCATTTTTTCAGAATTCTGTCAAGAATATTATTTGTTTCTCTGAATGTACTTGTTTCTTTTTAATATGACATTGTCATAAATTTTTATGCACTTTGATGAAGTGGATGACTTCTTGCTTATTCATTTATGCAATTCTTATTTTTTAAATAAAACTAAAGTGCAATTATTAGTAGATCATTATTCATAAAACTTACTCATTTAGTTCATAAGATTAGTTGTCATTAACACATACATAAAAACTATTTTTAGCTCAACAAATTTTTAACTTTGATTAACTAGATGTAACATATTTTTAATCTTTGGGAGATGTTAAGACACAAGTTGTATAACTTGATAGTTTTAAAGTTCATTTCTATAACCAAAATCATAAAAGTATTCTTCAATGAGTTAACTAGATGTGACTTTTTAATCTTTGAGACACAAGTTGTTCAATTTTGAAACTTTTAACATCTTTTTTTTTTATAAATTTGATGACAACTTCATTAAATTCGAGAAACACTCGAAATTTTAGGCTGCGATAATATCAAATTTATAAAATACAACTTTGTCAAAAACTTTATGGGTACTTTTTCACCATGATCTAATCAATGACTAATTTTTTGATGATAATATAATTGGAGTTGGTTCAACTAAGAAATGGAGAGAATTAGTTTATCAAAACTCATCAAGTATATCATAAGGTTCAAATTGAGTAATGCTAATAACAATCTCTTTAACACTCTTTAATTAGAGTGAAATTTTTGTAAATATAACTATTGTAAGTGAAACCCATTTTAAGAGTAGTGGAACCCATATAACTTCATTCAATTAAAAAGTGAGTGTTGGAAAAAATTAGAAAATAATTGTTGAAAAAATTAATGAGAATGTAGCTACTTGTTAGTATTGCTTTAATTGAAATAGTTTTTTAATGATTGTTCATCTAACTTTATATGTTTGTTCATGATATGATTTTTTAACAGTAAAATTTAAGTAAAATACACTATATGATCATAAATTATGATAATACATTTAGAGACGGCTGAACAACTATGGAAACAAACAAACAACCTTTTAAATTGGATTTTTTTTCCATTTTTCTATTTGCCTTCTTTAACTTGGAGCTTGTCAGTGGGTCCCAAGACCATGTAGTGCATCATTGGATCAAAGACCATTATAAACCCTTTCACAAATAACAAAGACTTTGCGAAATAATCATATATTTTGTTTCATAAAGTTTAGGAAAATAATAACTATATAGGCCTCAAAATATCTAAACCTGTCCCGTTAGCCACTCATGAAATATTTAAAATTTACAAGTCTATTTTGCATATACTTTAAGATGAATTATTATTCATTTTTGAAGGAAATAAACCAACTAACAAAGCAATACAATAACTTTAGAGTTGAAATTAATTAACGAGAACGAAAGAACAAGGAAAAAGTAAACACTAAAATAAAGGAAAAAAGTAAACACAAATTTGAACTCTAATTCTCACAAACTTTATTCCCATGACTTATTACTTTGCATTTGAGTTCCTAATTGAGAAAGTGCCCTTGTGGAGGATCCATCTTCTGCTAATGCCTTACTAGCACCATCTCTAAGCACTTCAATTCTTTTAAGAATTCCACTTCGTTCTTCACCAACCATTAGATCTTTAATGACCTTAGCAATTTCATCTCTTTCCGCAACTCCATTCTCATTAAACTTTACCTTCAAACCAACTTTGAGTTCCTCCGTTAACAAAATAGAATTTAATCTTTGCTCGGCAAACAATGGCCACGTTATCATTGGCACTCCGGCGACAATACTCTCAAGCGTTGAATTCCAACCACAATGTGTTAAAAATCCGCCAGTTGAACTATGATTTAAGATTTGAGTCTGTGGAGCCCATAAAGGAACAACTAACCCTTGTTCTTTGGTTCTCTCTAAGAACCCATTTGGTAAGTACTTTAAAAGGTCACTATCATTTGTATCATGGTGACCTAGTTCTACAAAATTACTAGGTTCTCTCAAAACCCACAAGAATTTTTTACCACTCAATTCCAACCCTAAAGCTAGTTCATTGCTTTGTTGTTGAGATAAAGCTCCTCTACTTCCAAAGGAAACATACAAAATAGAATCTTGTTTTTGATTCTCTAGCCACTTCATAATATTCGTCGATTCATTTGACTCACGACTACTACTGTTACCACTACTGCTACTACTGCTGTTTGAAACATTTTGTATGATTGGCCCAACTTGATAAATAAATGGGATGTTGTTTCGCCATGCCGAGACCATATTTGCCTCCATTTGGGAGAAGCTATTAACAATGAGACCATCAGCAAGAGAGAACCTATTAGTTTGTTGAAGAATAATTTCATAAGCAATACTTGAACGATCATGAAAAAATGTAGGAGGGAAATCTTGGCCATGAATCGGCATGCAACCCGGAATTTGAATAGGTTCGGAGTAATCTTTGTATTGACATGAGATTTGTTGATGCAAAGTTGGTAAATACAAGTGTAGTGATGTTGTCATGGCAGAAAAAGGAAAGTATATGAAGGATAGAAGGTTGAACTCTTTTGCTATTTCTAATGGTTGGTTTACAAAAGGATCAACAATTAATGCTACAAGTGGTTTGGTTGAAGTTGAAGATAGTGAAGTCAACGTTTCTCTAAAAGATGGCATAGATTGACAAATTGCTTGTTCGAGTTGTAAGGGAATATTATCTTGTGATAGGTTTTGTTTTTTGATTGGAGGGAGAAAAACGCATTTTATGGATGAAGGAAGAGATTCAAGTAATTTGAGAGTGGATGGAATTGGTGCATCAATGGTTGGGAAAATGCATGTCACATGAAATTGTTTATTGATATGAATTAGTCTCTTACAAAACTCAATTACTGATAATTGGTGGCTGAATAGAAAGGTTGAAGTTACTACTATATGTTTACTTGTTTTTGTTTTCTCCATTGAATCAGGAAATGGATTCACTACTTTTTTTTTTTCTTCTTCTTCTTCCTATTGATTTGATATGTTATGGTTTATCATTGGGTTATTTATGTATGTCATTTAAAAAATATTACACAGTAGAATTGATATTCTATATCTTTGGGTCTCATTCAATACTAGAAAAATAGGATTTAGTGTCGGCTGACGCTAATGGCAATTTAGCGTCGATGTCGGGCCTAGGCTAAAACGGTCGATGCTAAGGACTAGCGTCAGTCAAACACCATCCGACGCTACTATAGCGTCGATTAGGCCGACGCTATCTATAAAATTGAAACATCCAACGCTAAAAATGTCAGTTGCCACGCTTGGGAAAAACAGTTGCGTCGGATGGCCGACGCTAACGTCAACAAATAATAGGTAGCTTACTCTTTTAAGCGTTCAAAATAGGTAGCTTACTCTTTTAAGCGTTCAAATATCTTACTCTTTTACATCAACTTCATTAGTAATTTTCAAAAGCAATAATACAAGATTGATAAGACACATAATCTAGACAAATGGAATAGAAATCTAGAATATGATATTTTCTTTAAAGAAATCTTGTGATCCATGCAATAGAATAAAGGACACAATTTCACAGCCACTCATAAGGTTGTCCTTTAAACCTTTTGCATAGCCAATCACACACACACACAAAATACATATACTTACACTTACAGATTACAAATTCACATGTTTGCCATAATCAAAATGATAATGCTATATAAAATTTACATAGGATAGCAAAATCAAAGTAAACAAAAGGATGTCGGTCTTAAAATTGAGACCATATACATTTGTTAGCAATAATATTGTTTGTCAGTATTGTAGAAGTAGTAAGCCATTGGCTGTGATAATCAGCTAGACTTGTTTGTATTTTTTGGAACAACAGAAAGCCAAAAATGCACCTGTTCAAGTCGAATTGACCTGACCGTCTCAATCATCTTCATCACATTTTCAAGTTCCAACCTCAGGCATTTGAGGGACCTACTATGAGGTGGATTGAAAGATTAGCAGACAAAGAGATTATAAATTGGTTAGACATACCAATAATTAAAACACAAACACTCCCTACCATTTTATCTTAGTAAAACTTCAGCCACTGACTCTTGAATCTCTTTTCCCCTCTCTCCCTCTCTCCCACACAATCACAATCTCTCTTGTTTTTAGCAAACGAAAGTCTTACAAAAGAATATCTTATGGGCCTTTTTCGGAAAAAAAACACAGTTTTTATGCCATCTGGAAGATACTTCTAGACCAAAATTGTTTTTGGGATTGATCATTTTGTGCCTTGTTTGTTTCCTAGTTTGTCAACTTCTGCAACAGTTTATCCCTCTGATCAGAATCCAACTTCTTGTCATGAATTCATTTATGGGTCATTGGAAAGGTTTGAGCTTGAAGAGATCAAGGAAGGTTTAGGAAGTGGGTTTTGAGTCTAACTCTAAGCTTTTGAAACCACCTCCTAATACTTTAGGTGTTGTTGCCTTGGCTTTACACTATGCAAACTTGATCTTGTTTAATTCAATTGTCTTTGAAAACTATATACAATAGTGTTAAATTACCAAAGGTGAATGCAACCATAACACATTATGCCAGATAAGTAATTTTCACTGATATTGAACTCAACTGTGATTTATCATAGCAGACCATAGATTCTTGTCATTTATCTTTGTTGTATGATTTAGCAGACCATAAAAAAACTAATGATTTTCATACATCTTTGAATTAATTCTTATGCATTAGGTACAATAATCATATTATAGTTTTAATATATCCACTATTGTGATTGTTCTCTGCATAGAAATTTAGATTGCATGTGTTATCTTTCTTAACACTAGTTTCGTTTCTCTCTAAATTTTAAAACTTCATTGATGTTTTAAATATTATTTTATTCACCCCACATCCATTATCTCCTTGACTCTCATTCATTTCCCACTACATGAACACTATTTATTAATGTCAGACAATTAATATAATTTAAAGGCAAATGTTGCATTGAAGTTGTAGGGGACTATTAGAATCAAAGGCAAATGTATCATCTACAATAGCAATCACTTAGGAACACTCAGAATTACTTATGAAAGAATGAGTAACCAAATAGAAAGCTACAAAAAAATCATAATTACCTCAGAATTTTTATCAGGGAGAAACAAAGCTTTGAATTTTTGTAGATATTATCTAGTCTAGCCACAAAATGCGAGTTCTTTTAAAGCTGCCAGAAAGGACCACCATCTTTTATTGGAGTATGCAATTCTTGAACTCTTCAACAACAAAAGTCATATTTGCATTGAGATTGATATCTGCAAAACAGATATAACCTGAAGTTACATAGCCTGAAATGACAGCATTCCATGATACAGTATCTAGTTGAGGCATTTCGTCGAACAGTTGGTGAGAAAGATTAAGTTCCTTGCATTTTACGTAGGCTGTTATGAGGTTGTTGGATGTGTAGAGGTCTGATATGAAACCTGATTTTATTGCTAGACAATGGGTTGCTTTAACGAAAGGCAATGCAATGGGCGAGGTTCCAATAAGAGAGTGAAACCTATGCATGCATGGGTGAGCTTAACTTGTCATAATTAATTTAAAACAAAATTTCAACAACTGTCTTCAGCAAATACTACATAACAATGTTCTATAAACAGAAAATAAATAACAACTAAGCACCTTGAAGTCGTTCACAGATGAGAGCAAGACGGCGACACTGAACGGCGACTCTGAGAGTGACGGTGATAGGTTCGAGAGGGGGACGAGTTTGATACTCACAGATTCGAGATGGGAACTGGTTTGGCGTCGATACTCATGGCATTGAGAGGGATGAGAATCGGTGACAAAGTGTGGAAGAAGGGCTCACCAATATGGATTCAATTTCAGATTCAAAATGTAGGGTTCATCCTTGACAAAGTGTGAGAGAAGGAGAAAGGTTCACGATATCTGATTAATTTTAACTTAGGGCTCAATCTGATTTCACAAATAATATTAAAAAATTTAAAAATAAATTAGCGTCGGCCAATCCGACGCTACATATTAATAAAAATAAAAAATAAAATGAATGAACTGGCGTCATATTTATTTTATGTAGCGTCGGCTCAGCCGACGCTATAGGACAATTTAAAAACAATTTCCTAGTAGTGATTTTAGTTTTTATTTAACACGCTAATTGAGGTTGGACCTTATGACTTTTTGTGTGTGGATATTAATGATATATTGTCTCATACTATTTATTTATGGAAAACACAAGCTGTTTCATACTATTTAATTCCACGATAATTACATTATTTTAGTAAATTATTATTGTCTTTTTTGATAAAGAAGTACGTTATTATTTTATAAGAAGTTGTTTTTGGGACGTTATTTATCTGTTTTATCCCATTGACGGCTAATGGTGTCTTAATTAATCCCTTCTGCTTCTCTCTACAAGCATCAGACATGAGACTTCGATAGTTGAACTTTGATTTTTATTTTTATTTTTCTGTCTATCTCTTTTTGTTGAACTTGGGATTTGGAAACTTGAACTCCAGTTGTCCCTTTTTTATTTTTATTTTGGGTATTGAGATTCATTGTAATTTTTAAATTTTATATAAATATATATATATATATATTTATTGAATATATTTAATATTTTTTAAAATTTTTAAAATTATAATATTATTTCTATAAAAAAATATTTTTTAATTTTATTATATTAATTATAATATATATAATTTTTTATATCACAGTAATCATTTATTAAAGAATAACTCTTGGTTATCATATGATTGAGCAATCGGGAACAATTTACTTAGGATATTTAATAGATATTCATAAAGTATCCAATGAATTATGAGTTTAATACATTCTATTTAGTAGAAAGACGGATATTCCTTGATCATTATCAGACAATCGCTTATTCATAAAACTCACGTGGGCCTAATAGTTTAGATTTTCCATCTCATGGGAAATCCTTTTTGCTCTGCTTAGACCTATCCCCCTAGGAGTATTTTAGTGAAAGGTTTGATAGGAACCGGACGATCCTATTTGGTCAAATATCTAGCGACAAACACCTATGTTTATTTCATTTCAATATTTATAAACAAGTTCCGGGATAATTATCCTAAGGGTTTTCATATTGATGATAGTGAACATAAATTTTTTGATGATAGAGAAAATACCGTTTATATTCTTTTACCTATTAATGAAGGTAGTTGCTATAATTACGATAGGAATGATAATGATGATATCGACTGTAACTTTGATAGACAGTTAAAGTTTCTAAGTATGAAAGATCCGATACCTAGGGATATAATGTCAGAACTAGACTGATTTTATCTCACCCTTCAATTTGAATTAGCAAAAACAATGTCTCTTTATATAATTTGGATTCCATACATTAATGTATGGTTTCCTACGAATCGTTCGTATTTCTATGCATTCTCGCTAATCCTTCTCCTACGAACCATACATCTTTCTTTTGCACTCTTCAGGTATTGTATTTATTAATTTTTTGTTTTCACTAAAATGCATGTTGAACTTATACTGCTACGTACTTAGACTACTGCATGTTGAACTTGTTGAAGTTATACTGAACTGCATGTTGAACTTGTTGTAGATAAATGGATTCTAACAAGACTTTGGATTGTCAAAATGAGGAAGTTGTCAACAATAACACTTATGAAAATGAAGTTAAATGTGGTGCAACTATTATGCAAAATGTCATAAAAGCAAAAAGTAATGACATAAAATTTGAGGTATACTATACTTTGTTTACTGTTTATTTTTTATCTTTTTTGAAAACATGTATTTACTATATGAGTTTATTGGGTGAGATGAAATGAAAGTGGCCAGCTAATTGAGCCCAACAGTTTCATGTTGATAAGTTATATTGGTGTTGTTGTTCGTCAGAATATCTCAATTACAATTGACGATTGAAGAGATAAGGCCTTGAAGGATGCAAAAGATATATTGTGGAATGATGTAAAAGTAATTTTTTTACTCCACTTTTTTGTTACTTATAATTATTTTCATTAAAATACTTTACTCAAACTATATCTTTATTTGGTTTTCAATCTACTTTTGATGTTGATGAGGTGAGAAAAACTTACGTGCTTAGAGTTGCCAAAAAAATACACCGAGTATTTAGATCTCATCTATCAAACTGCTACCTAAGAGATCGTGATAGAAATATGAATGTTGAAGCTCCAAAAATATATAAACACTATATATCAAATGACAAATTGAACGCGTTTATAGCTAAACGTGCAGACCCCCGCGTTTGTGATAAGTGATTAATTTATTAGCATTTGTGTTTTATTATTCATATTCATAGCGTATTTTAAATTTTTAAACGATTGTTATTTTTTTATATAGAGTATAAGTACGACAAATCGCGAGAGGGCCAAAAATCCAACGCATCCATACAAAAAATCTCGTATTGGATATGCACATTTAGAGCAAAAAATTGTAAGTAAACATCACTTTTATAAAATGTGGTACATTATAAACTATAGTTTCTAACTAATATTTTGCGTATGATCTTAACGAATAACTTTTGTTTATGTCTTAATGAATAACTACAAGAGACCCAATCTGATCAACCATTGGGTCGTCATATTTTGTGGAAGGAAGCTCGTGTAAATAAAGATGGAGTTGTTGATAATGAAAATATTCAAAAAGTTATACAACTTTGTGTAAGTATATTATCACTTTAATATTTTTTTAATATTGTATTTTAAAATGATATTGAACTATCTATTTAATCTTACGTGTATTTTCGGAGAATCTAGAACAAAGTTCTAAAAATCAAGAGGACAACAAACAAGTTAGTTGTAGGGTCATACTCAATTAAGTAATTAATGTTCCTGAAAATTCCGGTCGCGTGAGGAGGAAAGGATTTGGCGTAACTCCAACCCGCTATTTTTTACAAGAGAAGCGCTCAAATCCATCTAATGAGGAAGTATTAGAGAAGCTCACAGTGCTAACAGAGCAATTGACATTCTTGGTGAAGATGAATAAAGAAAAACGACTTTTGGATCAACTCCAACGTGAAATACAAATAGAGCGTGAAAACGCTAGTTGCTACATTGGTCTTCAAAGTCTTCCCGAGATAATTAATTACTTAATAAAATAAGAAATTCATTGAACCTAATTGTTTCACATACTTATGTATTAACCATTGATTTAGGGTGTCTCTACTTGCGTGCTGTATTTATCCTCCCCAACTCATCGCAAGGTTGGAAAAGGAAAATTGTACAATACTTTGGGAGAAGTATTGCACAACACTCCGATCCCTGCCGACCATGTCAAAGTACCACCCGTGATTGCTTTTGAACCAAATGCATTGTTACATATACCAGACAACGATGGAGATATGAAGTATATGGGAGAAACAATAGGTAGTTACGTGACATACCCAAAAATCTTGTCGCCCTTAACAAGATATGTTCAATTTAAATGTATGTTTAATTAATATGTATATTTAATTGTACGATATACGATTATGATTGATTATATTTAATTGCTTATTTTTTCCGTTGTTAACTTTAATTTCACATTTATTTATATACATACAAAGTCTAAAGGGAATGACAAAAAGATTATCCGCAACAACTCAGTCACGTCACCGGAAAAGGTTTGTCACATTTATTATAGCAGGTTTGTAATTTTTTTAAGGTTCAATTAACTAACAAACGGATTAACCTCACTTTTTCAAATTCAATCAAAATCACCCGCACATCAAACCTGCCAGAATAAAGTTGCACCACAACTAGATGTTCGTGGTAAAATAAAGCTGGAAAACTTCAAAATTTGGAGGGTAAAAAAGTTGCCAAAATTCAAAACCTAGATCAGGGTAAATTAGTTGCTACTCCTAAAATAAGTCATCCACATGTTGCTCGATTTGGGTCGTGTCTTGATATACAAACAAAAACAAATATGGACAACAACGATTCATGTATCATAAGCATGGAGAAAGCTATTTTCGGAGATGAGTATGAAGAATACATATACGTACTTTTTGATCATAAGGAGTTGAGTGTTATTGTCATCAGATTATACATTAGGTAAAATACTTTATTTAAGATAAGTATTACTTTTAATTGCATTTTTTGGTAATTAATTTAATTTATTGATAATTAATATAATTTGATATTTTCATTGAAGGTTTGTGTATGAGAAGTTGGTGTGCACGTACAAATTGTCAGATAGATTTTCATTCTTGTCTCCACATAAGCTTTCAATGTTTAAACTCGATCCAGTTAATGTAAAGAAATTTGTTGTAGATATCCTATTGGAAAAATAAAGAGAATGATAAGTTGTTCCATGCACCTTATAATTCAGGGTAATTATATATTCTTTATTTATATATTTTTTAATTTATGAGATCTTAATTTATTAGTTGTGTAAACAAAATTGCCAACTAAATTTTTGTTGTTATAAGGCACATTGGGTGCTGTTTGCAATCAATGCGACCTCTGAAGTTATATACTATTTAGATCCCTTGCACGACCAATACAAAAATCACTTGAATATAAAGACTATCTTCGACACGTAAGTAATATTTATTTATTTATTTATATATATATATATAAATAATGTGTTTGTTTATGCTATAATAATCATATTTATTTGATAGTGCTTTACAAGTTTTTCGAACTCAAAGGGGTGCTACATTGTCGAAGCAAAAGTCAAATAGCATCACATAGATTCCAATAAATGTTTAAAATATATGTCTTTGAAATTTCATTAACAATAAATTTACAAATATTTATTGACTTTTATATTTTATTTTATAGTGCCATCGTCAAACTAATAACATAGACTGCGAGTACTATATATTACGATTCATGAACGAGATTTTTTATATGAATCAAACTATAATTCCAGAAACAGTACGATATTTTTATTATATTTTGATTTTCATATATAAATTATGTATATATTTGATTCTAACTTATTTATGTTCAAATTTTATATCGCATAGTACTTTGACAATTTCAGTCCAATATACTTTGAAAGAGATCTAACTGCAATAAAGGAAAACTGGTGTAAGTATGTGATTGAAATAAAAATTATTTGATTTGGTGCGAAATTGGCATGTTGTAAGGTTAATTGTGAATATGTAAATGTAAAAAAAATATGTGTTATGTTACAAGGTTCTGTTGTGAATATGTAAAGTTATATAGTTTTTTGTTTTTGTGAATATGTAAATGTAAAAAATATATAATTGTGTCAATATCATGTGTTGTTTGTAAATTGATTATGTCAATAAGTAAAGTTACAAGTTTGTTAACTGATTGCGTCAATATGTAAAGTTATAAAGTTATGTAATTCTATTGTTGTGAACTGATTGTGTCAATATGTAAAGTTGCAAGTTTGTTGTTGTTGCTGTTTAAATGAAAAATATAGTAATTGTGTCAATATCATATGCTGGATGAAAATGATTTTGAAAAAAAATTAAAAGACAACGTTTTTTTATATAAAAAATGTCATAAAAAATCTATTTATACAAACAATTTTTTAAAAATTTCATTTCAACGTTATTTTATAAAAATAGCATAAGAATGCACCTATTAAAGAGCTTTTTTTGAAAAACGTAAAACGTACATAAGAATGCACCTATTACAACACTTTTTCAAAAAAGTGCAGTAATATGTCATTTAATTATGTGAAAGTGCAAATTTTTTACATCACTTATCAAAAAAAGTGCTTTAAAAGTTATGTAACATAAAGTATATTTTACAATATTTTTTCAAAAAAGCACTGTAAAACGTGCATAAGAATGCACCTATTAAAGCGTTTTTTTTGAAAAAGCGCTGTAAAACAAGTAATTAAAGCAGCACATTTTTAAAAGGGATTTACAATGTTTTTTTTTGAAAAAACGTTGTAAAACAATACAACAAGCAACATGTTTTTAGAAGGGATTTACAGCGTTTTTATTTTAAAAAGCTTTGTTGTATCTTTTTAAAGCGCTAGATACTACTACGCTTAAATTTTTAAAAAGCGCTGCAAATGGCTTAAAAAAAAATCGTAAAATACTATTTTTTGCATAGTGATTCATGATATGGATATGAATGAATCGAATGACTTATCTCTCGATCTATTAGTGAAATATCTCTTTGGGGATTCTAAAATATATTCTACTAGAAATAATCTTATTATTGTTTCGACTCATATTCCTTATAAAGTATATTTTGCTCTAATAGCTACGAAAAAATTAATACATGCATTAAGATACAAATGCTTCTTATTCCAGAACAATGAAAGAACTTTTTCACTCTTTTATATACTAGGGTATTTCACTTTGAAAAGAAAATGTTACACATTAACGGATTCGATGTCCATAACTCTAAGTTCTAATCTACAAGATCTTGTACCACTTACTAATGAGGCCCTAAAAATTAGTATTATACAAAAGAAATATATTATAGACACTAATATAATTAGATATGCTCTTCATAGGCAAACATGAGATTTTAGATCTCAGATAAGATGGATTCATAATCTTGAGATCGTTTTCTATCAGATACGAAGAGTTGTTTCACAAAATTTACTTTTACGTAATTGCTCCATAGATCCTATATTGATCTATATCAACAAGAAATCATGTAACAAGAGGGATTCTTATTTGTACAAATGGTATTTTGAAATTGGAACAAATATTAAGAAATTAACGATACTTCTAAATTTTACACTCACTATAGAACGAGGCGGATGCAGAGTTTCCTTAATTAATCAAGTGTGGGGGTGAAGACAAAATTTCTTCCGCCCCGTCCCATTGTCATATCTAATATTAATGTGTTGGGCGCATTTATGAAAAGTGGAGTTTATATAATGTCGTATACAAATTGATTGTCGCATAAAAGTATTTGGTCTAGTAACCTTAACGAAAATGATAATTTGAAAGATCAAACTATCATCGAAAAAATCTTCTCTAATAGAATTTAGTAACGAACCCACCAAATAAACCCATCACTACCGAAAGCAACATTTGTTAATCTATCAACTAAAGTGTTTCCTTCCCTAAATATGTAAGAAATTTTGAAATGAAATCCCCTAATAATGTGAAGACAATTATTCAATCTATTTTGCAAAGTCAGAGAGGAACAATAACACTGTTGGCGAAAGCTTGAACCACTAACAAAGAATTAGATTCAAGCCATACAATACTCTAGTTTTTGGAATAAGTAATTTCTATATATCTAGGACATTGTTGCAATCTGCACAACATTTAAGGAAAAAGAAACAACAATATTAAAAGCATATCCTCCAAGTGACCTTTAGAATCCCTAAAAACGTCTCCACAAATAGAAAGACCAAAAGAAGTTATGGATGCACCATTGATTTGATAGGGTACAACAAATTTCATAATGAAACTTCTTAATCGCTAGATATTAAGTTCAACGGCCACAAAAGATGCATTTTGTAACAACCCTCTCAATTGATAGTGAGAATGGTGGAAGGATGATATTTATCCTATATATATCAGGTTCAACTTCCACGAAAGAAAAAATTTCATTAACTTTTAATAGAAAAAAGGGATCGAACTAGAAGATCGTGAATAAAAGAGATGATAATTGAAATTGTTGTTTATTGTTGCATTGAAGATTCTTATGAAACGACTAAGATTGACTTACATTATTATTATATTCATTGTTTTTAACTATACACCCAAAAAAATGTGAATGATATACAAAATTACTTATCATATAGAAATGATATGTAAATTAGGTGAGATAAATTAGATCCAGCAATCATAACATAGATATGCAAAATTATATAATACAAAGGGTGAAAGAAATAAACTAGAACATAGATGATAGAATACGTGATAATTTCATATAAAAGTGGGATGGTATATAATGTAAGAGTAGGCTTAGGCACTCATTATAATATAAAACTGGTTTACACTCAAAATACACATATTTTAAATTGTTATTTTATTATAATGGTAGAAATATGAAGGTGGAAAATGGTTGGTCAGTGGCAATTGAAGTAGCAGAAGCAAGCAAAACCAAAGCCTTGACGATGACAAGCACCAAAAGTTGCATGCTCCACATTCTTGCACTGATTTTTACAGTTTCCTGTTATAATACATGGCCCTGACCATGTTTTGCTACGCCTTTGACATATTTTTGCTTCAACCTCTACACATAATAATAAGTCAAAAATAAGCTAAATTATCTTCAAAAAATTGTGTGTAATTCAAATGCAACTAATTAAAATTTGTCACATGTACTGTATTAATTAACTTTTTAATTTTATATTAATTGAATACATGTGACAAATTTTAATTGATCGAAAATATTATACTATAATTTTCTAAAGATAACATGGATGTCATAAAAAATAAAGTAAATTAAGATGGTAAAAAAGAGTTAGAATTGAAGAAGCATGAGAGAATAAATAAACAAATAAATATACTTTTTTTTTATCTCAAATTATATATTAAGAAATATAATTTTAATACTGTATATCAAAGAAAAACTATAAGTTATTTTATAAAACTAGAATCCATTAGTAGCATGAGAAATATAAATTATAATAATGTAAAGAAATAAAAAAATGTGTAATAAATAGTAATTAAAGATCATAATAGAAAGATAAGTATTAATTGTTCAATGGCATGATAAAAGGATATATAATTTAAGAAAAATATATTTTGCTATGATGATATATAAATTGAGAATGGGAGTAGATTAGTTTGTACCCCATGAAGAAATGAGGAGAAGGGCAAGGAAGAGGAACATGAAGACGGTGTAGAATTTAGTCATGTTTGATAAATGTAATTATGTAAATGACGTTCTCTATAAAATGCACTCTCCAAATGTTTGCATGAGTATATATAGCAATCAAAATATGGGTAGGTGGTAACAAAATGAGTTGAATTTTCTGGAACCATCTACATAGCCCCAAAATTTTGTGAAGTGGTGATTGACTTTTTAATTTATTATCAATATGTTTTAGTAGTCATCAGTAATCAAATATAAACAAAAAAAAATTATAATTCATTTTTCATTTTTTTTTTTGGACAAATTAAAAACAAAATATAAACCAATTTTATTAGCTTCTCTCATATTTAATGACAATGACTTTAAATTACTTCTCAATTACTGTAAATATTTTTATTTTTTTAATCATCTAATTAATTTATTAGTCATGAATGAATGATAATTTAAATTTTTTTATTGAAATAGATCTTAAATGTTATTAACTATATTTTTTAATTATTTAAATAATTTATTCCATTTATGCTTATAGTTTATTTCGAATGAAGTGCTACATTATTCTGTCTAGAAAATGAGCCAAGGCATGCATGGCAACATTTATTAGATAGTAAATCAAATAATTTAAGGTGACAAATATCATGTTATATTATATATATTTTTGGATTTTTAATAATTATTTTAACTTATCAAATCATTTTTCTATTAAAATATCAGAATATCAATTAATGTAGACCCAAGCATATAGTTGACTAGATGGTTCAAATATTTTTTAAATTAAACAAAAGTTATCGCTTCGAATTCATATGTGTGTGAATGTGACAATGTCAAAATTCTTGAGACACAGTTTTAATATTGTTTATGGGTATTTTTATATCAATTAAATTATGTATCAAATATGACCACAAATAAATGTTTAGTCGGTGTAACTATATGAACTTTGAATAAGTTACGTGATCGTTTAAAATCTCTAGAAAGGATTCTGATTTTGCAAAGTATTATGAGAGTTTGAAAATGATGTTTTACACACAAAATGGGAGTGAAAAACATGAAATATCAAAACTAATAACTTGCAACATAAATGAAATGACTTGATAAATTAAAGTTTGTGAACTCTTTAAGGTTATGGTTATGATTGCATGCTTCAGAAATTAAGTATAACTAAGGAATTGTCTATTTATGACATCAAGTACATACTTCTATTTTAATTTTTTACTTGATCGTGGATTTGTTTCTTTTATTTTTATTAAAAGTATTTTAAAAATCGACAATTTTAGTCTCTCTCGTATTTTTGAATTAAATTAATGATGATTTAATATACATTTTTAAAATATTGAACCATTTAAATATATTAATTATTTATATATTATTAATTAAATTATAAAAATAAATTTTTTTTCAAAATTTAAAATTTATAAATTTTTATTACAGTTTTATATATATTAATCATTTTATATTATTATATATTAGATTATATTATTTAAAATATATTAAATCATTATTTTCTTTAATTAAAATACGAGGAATAAAAACCGTTTGATTTTAAATAGCGTAAAATTGATTTTGTGAACCGATAAAAATAAAAAAATTAAAACAAAAATTAAGTTTATATTATGAATACTTCATTTAGACTTATAACTTTGAGGTCTTTCTTTTAATTCCAAAACAATTTAGATTACAAAACTAATCCGTTTAATGTAGTTTTATTAGTTTGAATAATTAGTCTTCTACCGAAGTTTGCAAGGATAATCCGTCTAAAAAAAGTCATGTAGATTATAATACAGAGATTTTCAATAATTTGTTTTTAGCGAATTTATGGTGGTAGTGTTAGGTGGAATGGCAACAAATCTACCTCCTTCTCACGACTCATTCCTTAAATTAAGAGAATTATAAAAATTACTTTAGTACTAAATTTGTTGATAATTTAAATAATTTTATAGATATATTTTTGTGAAAAATAATTAATTTATGTTTTTGTTGACAAAAACACAATGTTTATTTATTTAAATGATAGACTATATCTAATATAAATACAAAATGATCGTTAAAAATTAAAAAAAAAATGAATATGTGAATATGTTTATAATATTCAAACTGAAGAATAAATTTATGTTTTTATTATAATAATTATTACATAGTATAGAAAGAAATATAACATAATTAAAAATATATTAATAAAAAAATAATAATGCATTTTCAAATGTTATTAAAACATAAAGAAAATTTTCAAGAGCTTATTATATTTAAAAATAGGTTTAATTGCAGTTTTATTCACATATTTTTATTGATTCATGAAATTAGTTTTTCTATCTTAAAAGTT
This sequence comes from Cicer judaicum, assembly GCA_037974835.1. NCBI lineage: Eukaryota > Viridiplantae > Streptophyta > Magnoliopsida > Fabales > Fabaceae > Cicer > Cicer judaicum. The sequence goes on from JBBPBS010001102.1 coordinate 2,319,864, forward strand.
GACATTTTTTGTCTTTCATTCAAATTTTTGAACTAAAAAATAACAATTTAACATATTTTTAACGACGTTACATACAATTATATGTTGTAAAATCATTTAGATGTATTAGTTATTCATATGTTATTAATTAAATTAAAAATATAAAAAAATTCAAAATTTAAATTTAAATTTTTACAGCATTTTATTTCAATTTTATTTGTCATATCATATTATTTAAACCATATCACGTTATTATTTTTTAGTTAAAAAAATAAAAATATATTAAAAATGTCGAGTTTTAAAATAAAATGATCAACTTTATAAATTAATAAAAGTAAAAGAATTAAAATTATAATTAAACTTTAAAAATGAATTTACTATTCTTTTTATAAAAGCCCATCTTACCACTCTATGGATGTTTAATTTTGTCTTCATGTGAATAACAGGAAAACTTCAATAATTTTAGGATATGCTTGAGAGCATTTTGTGCGAACATAAATAAATCAAACTAACGAGATATGTGCCGTCGTGCCAATATATTTGAATTTAATTTAATTGTAACATTTCAAAACTCTGTTCTTTGCTGACTTAATTTCCTTTGGATTCAACATAAATATGTATATATATAGATTTTTAATACTAATCAAAATCTTGATCTATAAAAGGACTTGAGTAGATGATAACATCAGTTAATTAAAGATTATAACAATGTCGCCGTTTCTAATATAAGTAGGACTGTAAGAGAGAAATTGGAACATTTATGGGTTAAAATGAAATTTTAGTTTTTTTTTTCTCACAATTTTAATCTTTCGTGTTTTAAAAATGTAGATGTTGGTCTTTCTCTTTATTTGTAGTTTAATGTTCACGATATGACAATAATTTAAATGATTGATAAAAAATCTTATATAATAATGTGTAAATTTATTTTTATTTTAAATTACTTAATAAATAACTTATATAAAAGGAAAAAATAGATATTGATTTTGTAACCTGTAGATTAAATGTAATTTTGATAATTATATTTAACTTAAACATGATTTTAATCATCTATTTCTAAATTTGGGGTTTAGTTATCCTATTTCACATGTTTTGAGATTTTTTCAACAACCTAATTTAAGGTTCCTTTTTATATGACATGTCTTAATCATTAATGATGTAGAGTTAGATATAATAATGTGATCTTGTTAATTTAAACTACAAACAATGGATTTCAAAAGACCAAGTGTAGGTTTGACCAATGAAAGTAAAAAAGGTCGAAACAATTTTTTGATCTACTATTTTTGGTTCACAATAATGTTACATCATCAAATCTAATATCATATCATTAATAAAAATAACGCATTAAAATTGAAAAATTAAGAGTTGAAATCAAGAATTTAAAAATTGTTCAATTAAAATCACGTGTCTGTCAAAATTATGATATCAAAAGTCCATTTCAACTTTAACCTTAAATAAAAGTAACTATATATATATATATATATAGATATTGGATCTAACAAAAAGTTAGATTCCAATAACATGTTAAATTAAAAATTAATTTTTATTTAAAATATTTATTTTTTAATGTCTGATATACCTCAAATATAATTCTCTTATGTGGAAAAAATATATGAGAAAAAAAAGTTACTACATATATATGCAACGAAAAATTTAACTATATGTAAAATCAAAATTCATTTATTGAACTAATATACCTTCTATTAGAATATAATTTTCTGTAGGGTATGGTTTAACGCTAGTACTATAGTTCATTCAGAAGAAAAAATAGAGTAGTAAATCATACCCTATATACTATATAAAAAGAATTAAGAATGTTAGAATTTTTACGATATATGAGTCAGTTTTACATGTATGGGTATAATTGGTCTTTAAAATAATAATTAAATGAATTTAAATATTTTTTTATATAATTATAATAACTAAATACTATTTGTCAAAAGTGTAAGAAAAATAAAATTTATTTATTTTTTTCTAAACTTTATTATTCATAATAGTGAATATTGAATATTTTTTACAATAAAATATAAATTTTGTAGTATAATATTTATAAATAATAAAATTATTTATTTTTCTTATGAAATGATATTTTCTAAAATATAAAAGTTGATAAATAGCTCCTTGATTCATAAAAATGATCAACTTATTAATTTAAAGAATAAATATGTCAAAACACTTTAATTTATAAATGTATAGTAGAAGTAAAAAAATAAGCAAAATGCATCTTATATTTCTTTTAACTTTTTATTTATATTAAATTAATCTTTTATATCTGTAAAGTGTTGAACTATTTTTAGTCATAAACATCATTTCAATCATTTTTAATTAGAGATTTTTAAAATTATATTATGAGTTTTGAATGTTACAAGATTAAAGCCTTCTTAAGATTGATCTCCTAGTATCTATTATTGTTTATGAACCAGCAATACTAGCCTTTCTCTCAATCTTTCTTTTCTCCCTTTAATTTTCTTTCTCTGATTTTCTATGAATCATGAATTGCATATGCCTCACTTAGTTTTTCCACTCTTGCTATCACAACAACACACACATTGCTACCACCACTACAACTCTAACTCTGCTCACTTTTTTACACTGCTGCAACTATATTACAACTTTATTTATAGAATAAAAGATCAAACTAACTAACCACCTATCATAACTAACTTGGCCAAAGGTAGTTATAACAACCACTAAAGTTTAACTAACTTTAGTTAGATGATTTGAGTCACATCTTCACAATTCTCCACCTTGACTTAATATCATAGTAACTCTATCATTAATCTTGCTGCCATTGCTTCATCTTTACTCTTTGTCGAAGCCAATTATGTCCAAGCAATGCTTGAAATTAGCTTGTGAAAGTGGTTTGGTGAATGCATCAGCTGGGTTGTTCTCAATTGCTATCTTCTCAAGTGAAACCTGCTTTGAATCGATCACATCTCTTATGAAGTGATACTTGACATCAATATGTTTAGATTTATTATGATACACTTGATGCTTGGATAAGTGTATAGCACTTTGACTATCACAATAAATTGAAACACAATTCTGATTTATTCCTAGTTCACCAATAAGTCCCTTCATCCATAGTGCTTCTTTAACACCTTCAGTAAGCGCAATGAATTCAGCTTGGGTTGTAGAAAGGGCTACCACCGACTGTGTAATTTCTCTCCAACTTACATCAGTCCCATATAGAGTGAAAACATAACCAGAAATTGATTTCCTAGTGTCCATGTTTCCAACATAATCCGAGTCTACATATCCTTTGATTGGTTCCTTGTCATGATGAGTTTTTATGAATTTTAAATCTGTTGTTAGTGAGCCATTTAAGTACCTCATAATCCACTTAAGTGCTGTCCAATGCAGTGCTCCTGGATTTGTCATAAATCTGCTAACAACATTCACAGCGTACGCCAAATCTGGCTTGCTACATATCATTCCATACATTATGCTGCCAACTCCACTAGCATAAGGAATGATACTCATTCTTTGTCTTTCCTCATCAGTCTTAGGTGAATCTTGCATAGACAATTTGTAATTTTGTCCCAGAGGAGTAGCAACTTTTCTTGCCTCATGCATTCTATATTTAGTGACAACTTTCTTCAAGTAAGCAGCTTGAGAAAGAAATAGTTCCCATTTCATTCTATTTCTTTTTATATCCATTCCTAAGATCCTCTTAGTTTCTCCAAGTTCTTTCATCTCAAACTCATTTCTAAGATCAACTTTGAGCCTTTTAATCTGGTCCTTACTTGAGCTTGCAAGAAGAATATCATCTACATAGAGTTATAGGTAAATTGGAGAACGTTCTTGACTTTTCTGAAAAACTGGAGAATATTCTTGAGCTGGAGAACGTTCTTGATTTTTCTCTTTTAGAATGTAAACACAGCTATCAAAACTGCATTTTTGGAAACCATTTCTAATCATGAAATCATCAAACTTCTTGTACCATTGTCTAGGACTTTGCTTCAAGCCATACAATGATTTTTAAGAAGACAAACCTTGTTTCTGCTTTAACAAATCCTTCAGGTTGCTGCATATAAATGGTTTCTTCCAGATCACCATGTAGAAATTTTGTTTTGACATCCAACTGCAATAATTCCAAGTCTAGTTGAGCTACAATTGAAAGTAGAATTCTGATTGAACAATGTTTTACAACTAGTGCAAATACTTCATTGAAATCAATTCCTTCAAGCTGAGAAAATCCCTTTGCAACTAATCTTGCTTTGAACCTTATCTTCTCTTTACCTTGAATGCCTTCCTTTCTCTTGAACACCCATTTTGATCCAATTACCCTTTGACTCTTAGGAATGTCTACCAAAATCCAGGTTTGATTCCTTTCTAATGATTGCATTTCTTCATTCATAGCTGTCATCCAAGCTTCCTTTTCTTCACTATTAATGGCTTCCCTGTAGTTGCTTGGTTCATCTCTTTAAAGATCTTCAGCAACACTTAAATCATAACAAATTAAATCTGCTTCACCATATCTAGTTGGAGACTTGATAACCCTTCTTTCTCTATCCCTTACCAAGCTGTAATTAACCAAATTTGTTTCTATTGCAGCATTGTCATCAAGTGATGTATTAATTATGTCTTCATGATTAATCTCTTGATCTTCAGGTGACTTTACCTCAATCTGAACACACTCATCATTGTTGTTTGTAGCACTGTTAAATGGAGAACGTTCTGCGTTTCTGCAGTTCTGAAACGAAGAATGTTCTGTGTTTCTGCAATGTTCTTCATTTATGCAGTTCTGGAACGGAGCATCTTCTGCGTTTCAGCAATGTTCATTTCTGCAGTTCTGAAATGGAGAATGTTCTGCGTTTCTGCAGAACTAAAACGAAGACTGTTCTTTGTCAATCATGGGCATTCTTGTTTCATCAAACACTACATCTCTTGATATGATGCATTTGGGAAAACCTTGGTCAATTCTCCACAACTTGTAACCTTTTACTCCTTTAGGATATCCAATGAAAACACATTTGATTGCTCTAGGATCCAACTTATCTTGCCTTGTGTGAGCAAATGCTAAAGATCCAAATACTTTCAGATTTGAGTAATCAGCTGATTTGCCATTCCACATCTCAATTGGTGTCTTAAATCCAATAGTTGATGAAGGGCATCTATTTATCAAATATACTGTTGTAACTACAGCTTCTCCCCAGAATGTTTTAGGCAACCCTGCACTCATAATCATACATCTAACCCTTTCCAAGATTGTTCTATTCATCCATTCAGCAATGCCATTTTGTTGAGGGGTGCCTGCAACTGTTATATGTCTTTGAATACCTAAGTCCCTGCAATACTTATTAAACTGCTCTAAAAGATACTCCAGGCCATTGTCAGTTCTTAAACATTTCAGCTTAATTTTCTTTTAAGTTCCAATTTGCATATGCCATTCTTTAAATTTCATAAAAGTGTCACTTTTATTTTTAATGACATAGATCCATACTTTCCTAGAATAATCATCAATTATGGTTAAGAAGTAAGAACAACCAGCATGAGTTTTTGTCCTTGAAGGACCCCACAAATCAGAATGAGCATATTCAAAAGGCCTAGAGGTGTTGTGTTAGCTAACACCAAAATTTCCCCTCTTAGACTTTCCTAGAATACAATGATCACAAAATTCTAATTTTTCAATTTTGTCACCATTAAGCAAATTCTGTTTTGATAACTCAATTAAGCCTCTTTCACTTACATGTCCTAACCTCATATGCCATATTCTAGAAGATGAATGCAAATTAGAGCTAGCAACTAAAGCTTGTGCAATTATAGTAGAACCTTCTAAAATATACAAACCATTTCTTTTAATGCCTTTAACAATGATATCATCTTTACTAATAATAGTCATAATACCATTTTTATGCACTTCTTCAAGAGTAATTGCTTGTTCTCTTCCAAACATTATAGCATCCTTGAAATGCTCATAAGAACTTGGCAGCACTCTAAGCAAGATCAGAGCTTTGTCTTCATCATCTAGCTTGACTTCTAAATTTTCCAAATCATCAAGGATCTTGTTAAAATCAGCAAGTTAAACCGTGACAGGTTTCTCTTCAGAGAACAATTGTTGTTTCAAGAAGAGCCTATTTGAAACTGATTTAGTCATGTATAGAGACTTAAGTTTAAGCCGTAAAGCTGTTGCTGTTGGTTCCCTTGCAACCTCCCTCAAAGCTTTGTCTCCAAGACACAAGATGATTGTACTCTTTGCTTTTTCAATCAGTTCTTCCTTTTGTCGTGCAATCATTGTTGCAGGAAGACCCGATTCACCCTTCAATGCATTCATCAAGCCTTGTTGTACCAGAACAACATGCATTTTTATCTTTTATAGACCAAAGTCATTTGATCCATTGAACTTCTCAATGTCGAATTTTGTGGTTCCAACCATTGTTGCTCCCTTTCCTACAGACGGCGCCAATTGTTAAAACAATAATTGGGATCTGCAACTTAGATTAACCAACAAAACAGAAAACAAACAATTGCAGAGAAAAATTGAAAACGGAGAATGTTCTGCAAAATAGAAAAAACTGCAGAAAATGGAGAACGATAAACAGTCTCTGTTTCTGGTTTTTTCTGTTTTGCAGAACATTCTGCGTTTTCAATTTTTCTCTGCAATTATTTGTTTTCTGTTTTGTTAGTTAATCTAAGTTGCAGATCCCAATTATTGTTTTAACAAGTTTTGTTATCGATCATATGATTAATAAATGTTCTTATGATTATCGAAAAAATTTGAGAGAATTTCAAATTTTAATTTTATTGGTTTTATATTTGAGGAAATTGTAAAAATCAATGTATCAACGTGGAACATGCTACTTTTGGTGCGAAATGTATTTCAAAAAAATAAAAAATAAATAAGATGATATTTTTTATGACTCATAAATTTAAACGTCATATTTATGTAAAAGAGGCAAATTATAATTGTGAATCATTATAAAATGAATATATAGAAATACAAAGCTTGATACGTACAAAAAAAGGGAGAAGCAACACTTAGAGAAGAAAAAAAACAACGAATATCCCAAAGTAGAAAGTGATACATATATACAAAGCATTTAACAAATCTTCGAGTGTATCAATAAGTTCACAAGAAAATTCCCCTTGTTCAAGTTGTTAAAAGAGAAAAACAACATATACTGTCTTTCTATATCCTTATATATACACACTATGCAATCCTAATAAATTAAGAACAAAATTATCATTTCATTTACACTTACATTTACAAGCATGGCTTCCTCTTCACCTAAACTCTACACCATCTTTCTCTTCCTCAGCCTTGCCTTCATCCTTTTCTTCACAAGGGGTACAACTATATAAATAAGCTATACTTCCTAATAACATTAGTATACATTTTCTTTAAATTATTTGATGAATTACTACACAAATTTAGATTTGATTTACATAATCAAAAAATGTTGTCTAATTTGAATCTGGTTCAAATATAGACCTCACTATTTTTAGTAAATTTTAATAAAATATTATATCAATTTTCAATTTTTCCATTTTTTATTAAAAATATACATTAGACTATTTTTGAAAAGTTTATATTAGATATATCTAATAAAAAAAATGTTAATTTACATTCGGATAAAGTAAATTAATTATTAGTCTGTTTTTGGTTATTACTACATGTGCAGAGGTAGAAGCAAATCTTTGTAAAAGGAAAAGCACAACATGGTCAGGGCCTTGTTTAGACACAGGAAATTGTAAAAATCAATGTATCAACGTGGAACATGCTACTTTTGGAGCTTGTCACCGTGAAGGCTTTGGATTTGCTTGTTTCTGTTATTTCAATTGCTAACCAAATCAACACGCTCAATTTCTTCTCTTCAACCAATTAGTTCCTTTTATAATATAATCAAAAAATAATGTGGGGAAAATGTTTTGTTTCATCTTGTACCTCAATAACATCTCTGCTCATGAGTCATGAGTGATAGAGATCTATATTTTTCTATCTGCTTATGTTTATTTCAATAATACATTATACATGAAAACACCTTATGTTTTCAATAAAACACTTTATGTTTTCAATAACTTTATGATTTCAATAAAACACTTTCTTTTTCAATAGTGGTTGTGTTGAATGATTTTTTATTTAAGTCATTGATAAAAGATAAATAAAAAACGAAGATTAAATAATATTAATCATTTTTGAGAAACTTAAATTAAATCAAAAGTTACATACGAAAATCACACATTTATAAGTTAAAAGATAACGTCGATCATAAACATGACTAAAAACTCATTTAGTCAAGTAGAACAACTCAATTAATTTGTAGTCTCACAAAATGGTAACACAAAAATAACAATTCCTTCGATCAACAAAAAATGAAATCCAAAACAAATAATGAACAACAACAAAAAAAACTCTGAATCAATGTTTCAAACAAATTGAACAATCCATATCTAATATGATCCCCATCCAAATTTATATGTTGGTTCAAACAATCCAAGTCTTTGAATGAGTTTCTTCACCATGTCACCAGCTACATAAGAAAGCACTGAGGCAACAGCACCAGTGGTAACATAGTAAAACACTGTTTGGAAATATGTTAAGTAACTATTTGGTCTCTATGTTGGTTCAAACATTTGTGTTGGAGGAGACATCATGCTTTGAAATTGAATTTCATCTTCAATGGCACCACCAGTAGTCGAAGGAGGAGCCCTAGCTAGCTGAGGTTGATTTAAATCTGATCTAATCAACCCAGCTGTTGGCATAGTTGGTCGGTATGCAGCTTGATGATCTGGGACATGTTGATGTGAAGATGATGGAGCATACTGATAATTATGAAAATATTGTTGTTGCTGAAACATTGGCTGCTGCTGTTGCTGGAAGGCAGAGTTCGAAGGATCCTGGTGTTGTTGGAAATTTGGAGGCGGTTGCTGCTGCTGGGAGTATTGAGAGTAATTTTGTTGCTGCTGGAAAATTGGTTGTTGATGCAAGTATTGAGGCCAAGGCGGGAACTGCTGATGAAACACAAGAGGAAATGAAAATTGTTGTTGTTGAAATTGTTGTTGCTGCTGAAATTGTTGTTGCTGCTCTTGAAACCTCTGTTTCCATTCCTCATTCAATTTATCAATTGCGGTTTGTATCAGCTGCTGTGTCCTTTCTTCTTGCTCACTTGCCCATTGCTCATTTAACTGATCAAGATTATCTATCGGCGCCGGACGATGAGATCGATCCGTACTAGCATAAGAAGAAGTCGACGTCTCAGTCTGAATATAGCCGGTTGGACCTTTCACAAAGGTTGATGATAAAGTACTAGCTCCCAGCACACGCCCTTTATACTTGCCACCACTGATGTTCATAAAATTTGCAGTCTCATATTGTTTCCGCTCCTCTGGAGTAGCTCTCATAGCAGGAGGAAGAGTAGCTTGATGATCATCCTATTCTTTCATGACTTGTTCAAGTTGTTCCTATATTAGAAATCAAAAAATTAAAATAGTTAATAATTAATATATAATAATTTAAAGGTGTAAATATATATATATAATAATCAATATATAATAATTACCTGAATCGTTTTTGATAACGAATCAGTATACTCATTTGTTTGAGGATTAACATGAAGATAGCGATGTATCTCAGCCTAAGTGACCTCCCTTCCAAGTTGCTTTTCCTAAAATATATATTTAATTAATGTCAAGTTTTATAAGTTGGTGAAATGTGATGATTAATTGAATAAAAATTAATAGATATATATTATAAATAATAATTAATTACCATATAGTATTTAATTTCTCCAGCAGACATGGAACCTCCCTTATGTGTACTGGTACCTCTCTCAAATGCCCTATTAATCTTTGTTTTTTCTCTCTTCTGTTTGTAAGCATCTGTGTTCCACTTCCTCCACAAAGCACTCCAAACATTTTCACCAATCCAATTAGGCCGTTTATCCTCGCCCTTATTACGTGCGTAAGACAACATAGATGACAGACGCTTCGAAAAGCGATGGTCAAATGAAGCCAAAACTGCGGCATCATGCTCTCTTTTCCAAGTACATTTAGTCTGTTGTTTGTTTAAATTTAAAAAATATTAAAAATATAATTCAATTAAGCAATCAAATGTATATATAATTAATTAGTACTTAAATAAATTAATGTAATCACTTACTTTGAAACAATGTAGAAACTGATCAACTTCCCTAAATTGCAGTGTCTTATCCTCTTTAATCTCACCCCAAGACAACCATGGTTTTTTGTATTTCTATTGTATAACTTCAGCAATTGCCTTTGCAGATGGTTTAAAAGGAAGATATCTTCAAAATTTACATGCAAATTAAATATAAAAATTAATTAATAAAATAATGTAACATGGTATGCAATAATAAAATATTTAACGATCATAGTTTACATACTCATCTCCTTCTGGAATTATGACAATGCGGTTGTAGCAATCAACACATCCGGGTTCCATTATTTCGTCTAACGTATAAGGCTCTACTGGGACCTCTGGATATAGAGGAATAGCTCCACCACTAGTACCAATGGTCGGCATCGGCATGAGAGATGGGTCATTAACAACACGTGGTCTAGCAACTTTTTTCTTACCACGTGATGTTTTAGATATTCCTTGTATTGCCACCGTTCCTGGTCCTCCTGATCCATGTGAACCTCCAGCTGAACCTCCTGATCCTCCTACTCCCACTGAAGTCATGTCTATATATATATATATATATATATACATCCTTATCCATACATATATATATATATATATATAATATAATATATGTGTGTATGTACAATTAACATAAGATTAATTATATATAAACGATAATGAAATAAAGAAATATACATAAATAAATAAATTTTATACATAATGTTATACATATTGATATCCACATAGTATTTTCATGTAATTTAAAAAATTGCGAAATGTATTTCAAAAAAATAAAAAATAAAGAAGATGATATTTTTTATGACTTATAAATTTAAACGTCATATTTATGTAAAAAAGGCAAATTATAATTGTGAATCATTATAAAATGAATATATAGAAATACAAAGCTTGATACGTACAAAAAAAGGGAGAAGCAACACTTAGAGAAGAAAAAAAACAACGAATATCCCAAAGTAGAAAGTGATACATATATACAAAGCATTTAACAAATCTTCGAGTGTATCAATAAGTTCACAAGAAAATTCCCCTTGTTCAAGTTGTTAAAAGAGAAAAACAACATATACTGTCTTTCTATATCCTTATATATACACACTATGCAATCCTAATAAATTAAGAACAAAATTATCATTTCATTTACACTTACATTTACAAGCATGGCTTCCTCTTCACCTAAACTCTACACCATCTTTCTCTTCCTCAGCCTTGCCTTCATCCTTTTCTTCACAAGGGGTACAACTATATAAATAAGCTATACTTCCTAATAACATTAGTATACATTTTCTTTAAATTATTTGATGAATTACTACACAAATTTAGATTTGATTTACATAATCAAAAAATGTTGTCTAATTTGAATCTGGTTCAAATATAGACCTCACTATTTTTAGTAAATTTTAATAAAATATTATATCAATTTACAATTTTTCCATTTTTTATTAAAGTAAACTAATTATTAGTCTGTTTTTGGTTATTACTACATGTGCAGAGGTAGAAGCAAATCTTTGTAAAAGGAAAAGCACAACATGGTCAGGGCCTTGTTTAGACACAGGAAATTGTAAAAACCAATGTATCAACGTGGAACATGCTACTTTTGGGGCTTGTCACCGTGATGGCTTTGGATTTGCTTGTTTCTGTTATTTCAATTGCTAACCAAATCAACACGCTCAATTTCTTCTCTTCAACCAATTAGTTCCTTTTATAATATAATCAAAAAATAATGTGGAGAAATTTTTTTTTTTTTCATCTTGTACCTCAATAACATCTCTGCTCATCAGTGATAGAGATCTATATTTTTCTATGTTTGTACGTTTATTTCAATAATACATTATACATGAAAACACTTTATGTTTTCAACAGTGGTTGTGTTCAATCTTTCTTGATTTAAGTCATTGATAAAAGATAAATAAAAAAACGAAAATTAAATAATTTTAATGATTCTCCAGAAACTTAAATTAAATCAAAAGTTACATACGAAAATCATACATTTATGAGTCAAAAGATAATGTTGTATCATAAACATGACTAAAAACTCATTTATTCTAGTAGAACAACTCAATTAATTTGTAGTCTCACAAAATGGTAACACAAAAATAGCAATTCCCTCAATCAACAAAAAATGAAATCCAAAACAAATAATGAACAACAAAAAAAAAAAACTCTGAATCAATGTTTCAAACAAATTGAACAATCCATATCTAATATGATCCCCATCCAAATTTATATGTTGGTTCAAACAATCCAAGTCTTTGAATGAGTTTCTTCACCATGTCACCAGCTACATAAGAAAGCACTGAGGCAACAGCACCAGTGGTAACATAGTAAAACACTGTTTGGAAATATGTTAAGTAACTATTTGGTCTCTATGTTGGTTCAAACATTTGTGTTGGAGGAGACATCATGCTTTGAAATTGAATTTCATCTTCAATGGCACCACCAGTAGTCGAAGGAGGAGCCCTAGCTAGCTGAGGTTGATTTAAATCTGATCTAATCAACCCAGCTGTTGGCATAGTTGGTCGGTATGCAGCTTGATGATCTGGGACATGTTGATGTGAAGATGATGGAGCATACTGATAATTATGAAAATATTGTTGTTGCTGAAACATTGGCTGCTGCTGTTGCTGGAAGGCAGAGTTCGAAGGATCCTGGTGTTGTTGGAAATTTGGAGGCGGTTGCTGCTGCTGGGAGTATTGAGAGTAATTTTGTTGCTGCTGGAAAATTGGTTGTTGATGCAAGTATTGAGGCCAAGGCGGGAACTGCTGATGAAACACAAGAGGAAATGAAAATTGTTGTTGTTGAAATTGTTGTTGCTGCTGAAATTGTTGTTGCTGCTCTTGAAACCTCTGTTTCCATTCCTCATTCAATTTATCAATTGCGGTTTGTATCAGCTGCTGTGTCCTTTCTTCTTGCTCACTTGCCCATTGCTCATTTAACTGATCAAGATTATCTATCGGCGCCGGACGATGAGATCGATCCGTACTAGCATAAGAAGAAGTCGACGTCTCAGTCTGAATATAGCCGGTTGGACCTTTCACAAAGGTTGATGATAAAGTACTAGCTCCCAGCACACGCCCTTTATACTTGCCACCACTGATGTTCATAAAATTTGCAGTCTCATATTGTTTCCGCTCCTCTGGAGTAGCTCTCATAGCAGGAGGAAGAGTAGCTTGATGATCATCCTATTCTTTCATGACTTGTTCAAGTTGTTCCTATATTAGAAATCAAAAAATTAAAATAGTTAATAATTAATATATAATAATTTAAAGGTGTAAATATATATATATAATAATCAATATATAATAATTACCTGAATCGTTTTTGATAACGAATCAGTATACTCATTTGTTTGAGGATTAACATGAAGATAGCGATGTATCTCAGCCTAAGTGACCTCCCTTCCAAGTTGCTTTTCCTAAAATATATATTTAATTAATGTCAAGTTTTATAAGTTGGTGAAATGTGATGATTAATTGAATAAAAATTAATAGATATATATTATAAATAATAATTAATTACCATATAGTATTTAATTTCTCCAGCAGACATGGAACCTCCCTTATGTGTACTGGTACCTCTCTCAAATGCCCTATTAATCTTTGTTTTTTCTCTCTTCTGTTTGTAAGCATCTGTGTTCCACTTCCTCCACAAAGCACTCCAAACATTTTCACCAATCCAATTAGGCCGTTTATCCTCGCCCTTATTACGTGCGTAAGACAACATAGATGACAGACGCTTCGAAAAGCGATGGTCAAATGAAGCCAAAACTGCGGCATCATGCTCTCTTTTCCAAGTACATTTAGTCTGTTGTTTGTTTAAATTTAAAAAATATTAAAAATATAATTCAATTAAGCAATCAAATGTATATATAATTAATTAGTACTTAAATAAATTAATGTAATCACTTACTTTGAAACAATGTAGAAACTGATCAACTTCCCTAAATTGCAGTGTCTTATCCTCTTTAATCTCACCCCAAGACAACCATGGTTTTTTGTATTTCTATTGTATAACTTCAGCAATTGCCTTTGCAGATGGTTTAAAAGGAAGATATCTTCAAAATTTACATGCAAATTAAATATAAAAATTAATTAATAAAATAATGTAACATGGTATGCAATAATAAAATATTTAACGATCATAGTTTACATACTCATCTCCTTCTGGAATTATGACAATGCGGTTGTAGCAATCAACACATCCGGGTTCCATTATTTCGTCTAACGTATAAGGCTCTACTGGGACCTCTGGATATAGAGGAATAGCTCCACCACTAGTACCAATGGTCGGCATCGGCATGAGAGATGGGTCATTAACAACACGTGGTCTAGCAACTTTTTTCTTACCACGTGATGTTTTAGATATTCCTTGTATTGCCACCGTTCCTGGTCCTCCTGATCCATGTGAACCTCCAGCTGAACCTCCTGATCCTCCTACTCCCACTGAAGTCATGTCTATATATATATATATATATATATACATCCTTATCCATACATATATATATATATATATATAATATAATATATGTGTGTATGTACAATTAACATAAGATTAATTATATATAAACGATAATGAAATAAAGAAATATACATAAATAAATAAATTTTATACATAATGTTATACATATTGATATCCACATAGTATTTTCATGTAATTTAAAAAATTGCGAAATGTATTTCAAAAAAATAAAAAATAAAGAAGATGATATTTTTTATGACTTATAAATTTAAACGTCATATTTATGTAAAAAAGGCAAATTATAATTGTGAATCATTATAAAATGAATATATAGAAATACAAAGCTTGATACGTACAAAAAAAGGGAGAAGCAACACTTAGAGAAGAAAAAAAACAACGAATATCCCAAAGTAGAAAGTGATACATATATACAAAGCATTTAACAAATCTTCGAGTGTATCAATAAGTTCACAAGAAAATTCCCCTTGTTCAAGTTGTTAAAAGAGAAAAACAACATATACTGTCTTTCTATATCCTTATATATACACACTATGCAATCCTAATAAATTAAGAACAAAATTATCATTTCATTTACACTTACATTTACAAGCATGGCTTCCTCTTCACCTAAACTCTACACCATCTTTCTCTTCCTCAGCCTTGCCTTCATCCTTTTCTTCACAAGGGGTACAACTATATAAATAAGCTATACTTCCTAATAACATTAGTATACATTTTCTTTAAATTATTTGATGAATTACTACACAAATTTAGATTTGATTTACATAATCAAAAAATGTTGTCTAATTTGAATCTGGTTCAAATATAGACCTCACTATTTTTAGTAAATTTTAATAAAATATTATATCAATTTTCAATTTTTCCATTTTTTTATTAAAAATAATAAAAATCTACATTAGACTATTTTTGAAAAGTTTATATTAGATATATCTAATAAAAAAAATGTTAATTTACAATCGGATAAAGTAAACTAATTATTAGTCTGTTTTTGGTTATTACTACATGTGCAGAGGTAGAAGCAAATCTTTGTCAAAGGAAAAGCACAACATGGTCAGGGCCTTGTTTAGACACAGGAAATTGTAAAAATCAGTGTCTCACTGTGGAACATGCTACTTTTGGGGCTTGTCACCGTGATGGCTTTGGATTTGCTTGTTTCTGTTATTTCAATTGCTAACCAAATCAACACGCTCAATTTCTTCTCTTCAACCAATTAGTTCCTTTTATAATATAATCAAAAAATAATGTGGGGAAAATGTTTTGTTTCATCTTGTACCTCAATAACATCTCTGCTCATGAGTCATGAGTGATAGAGATCTATATTTTTCTATCTGCTTATGTTTATTTCAATAATACATTATACATGAAAACACCTTATGTTTTCAATAAAACACTTTATGTTTTCAATAACTTTATGATTTCAATAAAACACTTTCTTTTTCAATAGTGGTTGTGTTGAATGATTTTTTATTTAAGTCATTGATAAAAGATAAATAAAAAACGAAGATTAAATAATATTAATCATTTTTGAGAAACTTAAATTAAATCAAAAGTTACATACGAAAATCACACATTTATAAGTTAAAAGATAACGTCGATCATAAACATGACTAAAAACTCATTTAGTCAAGTAGAACAACTCAATTAATTTGTAGTCTCACAAAATGGTAACACAAAAATAACAATTCCTTCGATCAACAAAAAATGAAATCCAAAACAAATAATGAACAACAACAAAAAAAACTCTGAATCAATGTTTCAAACAAATTGAACAATCCATATCTAATATGATCCCCATCCAAATTTATATGTTGGTTCAAACAATCCAAGTCTTTGAATGAGTTTCTTCACCATGTCACCAGCTACATAAGAAAGCACTGAGGCAACAGCACCAGTGGTAACATAGTAAAACACTGTTTGGAAATATGTTAAGTAACTATTTGGTCTCTATGTTGGTTCAAACATTTGTGTTGGAGGAGACATCATGCTTTGAAATTGAATTTCATCTTCAATGGCACCACCAGTAGTCGAAGGAGGAGCCCTAGCTAGCTGAGGTTGATTTAAATCTGATCTAATCAACCCAGCTGTTGGCATAGTTGGTCGGTATGCAGCTTGATGATCTGGGACATGTTGATGTGAAGATGATGGAGCATACTGATAATTATGAAAATATTGTTGTTGCTGAAACATTGGCTGCTGCTGTTGCTGGAAGGCAGAGTTCGAAGGATCCTGGTGTTGTTGGAAATTTGGAGGCGGTTGCTGCTGCTGGGAGTATTGAGAGTAATTTTGTTGCTGCTGGAAAATTGGTTGTTGATGCAAGTATTGAGGCCAAGGCGGGAACTGCTGATGAAACACAAGAGGAAATGAAAATTGTTGTTGTTGAAATTGTTGTTGCTGCTGAAATTGTTGTTGCTGCTCTTGAAACCTCTGTTTCCATTCCTCATTCAATTTATCAATTGCGGTTTGTATCAGCTGCTGTGTCCTTTCTTCTTGCTCACTTGCCCATTGCTCATTTAACTGATCAAGATTATCTATCGGCGCCGGACGATGAGATCGATCCGTACTAGCATAAGAAGAAGTCGACGTCTCAGTCTGAATATAGCCGGTTGGACCTTTCACAAAGGTTGATGATAAAGTACTAGCTCCCAGCACACGCCCTTTATACTTGCCACCACTGATGTTCATAAAATTTGCAGTCTCATATTGTTTCCGCTCCTCTGGAGTAGCTCTCATAGCAGGAGGAAGAGTAGCTTGATGATCATCCTATTCTTTCATGACTTGTTCAAGTTGTTCCTATATTAGAAATCAAAAAATTAAAATAGTTAATAATTAATATATAATAATTTAAAGGTGTAAATATATATATATAATAATCAATATATAATAATTACCTGAATCGTTTTTGATAACGAATCAGTATACTCATTTGTTTGAGGATTAACATGAAGATAGCGATGTATCTCAGCCTAAGTGACCTCCCTTCCAAGTTGCTTTTCCTAAAATATATATTTAATTAATGTCAAGTTTTATAAGTTGGTGAAATGTGATGATTAATTGAATAAAAATTAATAGATATATATTATAAATAATAATTAATTACCATATAGTATTTAATTTCTCCAGCAGACATGGAACCTCCCTTATGTGTACTGGTACCTCTCTCAAATGCCCTATTAATCTTTGTTTTTTCTCTCTTCTGTTTGTAAGCATCTGTGTTCCACTTCCTCCACAAAGCACTCCAAACATTTTCACCAATCCAATTAGGCCGTTTATCCTCGCCCTTATTACGTGCGTAAGACAACATAGATGACAGACGCTTCGAAAAGCGATGGTCAAATGAAGCCAAAACTGCGGCATCATGCTCTCTTTTCCAAGTACATTTAGTCTGTTGTTTGTTTAAATTTAAAAAATATTAAAAATATAATTCAATTAAGCAATCAAATGTATATATAATTAATTAGTACTTAAATAAATTAATGTAATCACTTACTTTGAAACAATGTAGAAACTGATCAACTTCCCTAAATTGCAGTGTCTTATCCTCTTTAATCTCACCCCAAGACAACCATGGTTTTTTGTATTTCTATTGTATAACTTCAGCAATTGCCTTTGCAGATGGTTTAAAAGGAAGATATCTTCAAAATTTACATGCAAATTAAATATAAAAATTAATTAATAAAATAATGTAACATGGTATGCAATAATAAAATATTTAACGATCATAGTTTACATACTCATCTCCTTCTGGAATTATGACAATGCGGTTGTAGCAATCAACACATCCGGGTTCCATTATTTCGTCTAACGTATAAGGCTCTACTGGGACCTCTGGATATAGAGGAATAGCTCCACCACTAGTACCAATGGTCGGCATCGGCATGAGAGATGGGTCATTAACAACACGTGGTCTAGCAACTTTTTTCTTACCACGTGATGTTTTAGATATTCCTTGTATTGCCACCGTTCCTGGTCCTCCTGATCCATGTGAACCTCCAGCTGAACCTCCTGATCCTCCTACTCCCACTGAAGTCATGTCTATATATATATACATCCTTATCCATACATATATATATATATATATATATATATATATATATATATATATATAATATAATATATGTGTGTATGTACAATTAACATAAGATTAATTATATATAAACGATAATGAAATAAAGAAATATACATAAATAAATAAATTTTATACATAATGTTATACATATTGATATCCACATACAAACATATATATATATATATATATATATATATATATATAATGCCTAGTTAATCTATATCATTCATTGCCTCAAAGTGTTGATAGTTATAATAATCTATACCTAACATGTTAGTACTACTTGAAGGACCTATGTTATAATTCTCCAAATACACTCTTATTTCATCTTCACTTTTAAACCGTGTACATCGACATAAACATGGACATCTCATCCCCCCTTCATCTTGGACAATTTTTTGCACTCTCGCAAAATTGAGAAACTCATCGACATTGTTAGCAAAACGTTGTTTAAGACCCTTTCTTCCGGGAAAATTCCTATCGTACATCCAACTACGGTCTAAATCCATAGTTGCTTTATATATATATATATATATATATATATATCGATGTTTTATATATCAATTGCTTTATTTTTCAAAAGCATTAATATAAATTTTGACATATTTATATGTCAATTAGGGAAGCATGCATTTGCACACAATATAATATATTATTATCAATACAATAATAAAATATATACCGAATACAATAATAAAATATATATCAATGCTATCAAAAAATATCAATACTAACAAAAAAATAATAATTAAATAAACATTATATATATATATATATATATTAATTTGCCAACAATATAATAAATTATAAATAATATAATAACATATTAATACTTATAACAAAAAATAAGAATTAATATGATAAATTTTAATAATGTTTTTTTAAAATCAATAATTTTGATATATATGTCAATTAATTAGGGGATTATATATTAATTAATTTGTAAACAATCTAATAAATTATTAATCAAGACTATATCATTATACAAACCTATATAAAATTTATAAAACTAATCTAAATATATATATATATATATATATATATTACTAATCGCTATTTTAAAAATAATATATATATATATATATATATATATATATAAATATATATATACTAATCTAAATTTAAAATATATAAAATACTAACTTGAATGCCGAGTAGCGTCTGACTTCAAGCTTCCACTCACGTACGATGCTTGCAAGTCTTCGAAATAATTAACAAGCACTATAAAAATAAAAATCAATAACATTAATTAGTTATATCATATTAAAAAATAAAATTATAAATTAATTACATATATAATATAAATTAATTACATACATAATATAAATTAAACTTACCAAATTTATATGATGAGTAATTTGTAGAGAGAAGAAGGAGAGAATAGTAAGAAATAAATTTTAGAGAGAAGTTGTATTGTGAAAATGAATTAGGAAGATGAGAGATATATATATAAAATTGGCATTGGGCATTTGTGGCGGCCTTGCCCGTCAGAAACGCCAACGGCTACAAAGGAATTTGTGGCGGCCTTTACTGCCGGTAATGGTAACGGATATGTCCACTTGTGACGGCCTGAGCGGCCAGAAAACCCAGCTGGCATTGGGCGCCTTTTGTGGCGGCCTTGGCAGCCAGTAATGCCACGTCCCTAGTCCTTTGTGGCGGCATAGGCCGCCACAAATACCCTGACCAATTCAGTTTTTTGTGACGGATCTGGCCCTCACAAACTTCTTTTTTGTGGCTGTAAAAGCCTTCACAAAATCCAGTTAAAAAATTAAAAATTTGTGAGGGCTTTTTCAGCCACAAAAGATGATCAATTTCAATTTTATCCTTTGTGAGGGCTTTTTCGGTCACAAATTTGTGAGGGTTTTATTCGGCCACAAAATATTTATAAAATTGGCCACAAAATAGAGAAATTCTTGTAGTGTTATCATTTAAGTAGAACAACTCAATTAATTTGTAGTCTCACAAGATGGTAACACAAAAATAGCAATTCCCTCAATCAACAAAAAATGAAATCCAAAACAAATAATGAACAACAACAACATAAAAAACCCTGAATCAATGTCTCAAACAAATTCAACAATCCATATCTAATATGATCCCCGTCCAAATTTAGATGTTGGTTCAAACAATCCAAGTCTTTGAATGAGTTTATTTTTATGTTATTTTTTAAACAAGCTCAACATGCAAAACCACCAAAATAACTGGTCACCACCAAAATCTCTTCCTCTTCACCAAACTCTTCTCCTTTTATGCATCTTCTTCACAAACATTAAAACGTACTCTCTCACAATTCAATCTCCACCTCAACACCCTATTTATCTCTTTACATTCCCTTTCCTTCTTAAATCGTGTGCTAATTCGTCGATAAGTGGTTCGAAACATGGTCTTCAGGTTCATTGCCATGTTGCGAAAAATGGGTTTGAGTCTGATGTTTTTGTTAGCAATGTGTTTTTAGGGATTCCCATGATGCGTACAAGGTGTTTGAAGAAAATCATGTTAGAGAAAGTCCTGTTAGGTGTTTGATGAATATTATTTTTAAAGCCTTTTATAGGGCTTTTTCAAATAAGCGCTGTAAAATGTCTCATTGTTTTGTAAATTTATATGAATGTTATTTTTACAGCGCTTTTTAAAATAAGCGATGTAAAAGGCCTCAGTATGTTAAAAACTTTTTTGGTTTATTTGGGTTCAATATTGGATGACATTAAAAATATTTTTGTGTTTGGTTATCACAATACTTTAGGAGATGATAAATTATTAGAAATGAGAACTTCTGAATAATCTATGCACTGAGCAAAACAGAATCTCTCTATTCAAATCAGTTCAGTTCATGTAAATTACTAATTTATATTCAGTTCAGTTCATGTAAATCAAGCTAAATATAAAACACTCATTGTTACATGAACTTATTATAAAACACTCAAATCAAGCTAAATATAAGCAAAAAATAAATTAATCAAAACTTAGTATAAAACACACAATTCAAATTACATGCATGGCTGATATGTATCTGTATTGAAGTCAGTTGAAGCATATGTCGAATTATTCTCAAAATTAATGTTTCCTTTTTTTTTTCTCACCATGTCTTATCCAACATGTGTAGCTTTGATCAATTCCATTACATACTAGATGTCCTTCTAATTCATCTTCTCTAACACGTTTTCCAAAACAACATTTTAAACAAGGACAAACTACTCTATTTGGATCTTTTGCATTCTTCACTGCAAACTCAACAAACTCTTTCACTTCAATTTCATACTCTTTTGACAATCGATTGGTAGACATCCATTTCCTATCCATATTATACGACCTATATAAGTGCAGTTACAAAAATAATAAGCTTTCAAAACATATCAACAAGTTTCAAAAAGAAACCAATATCAACTAACAATTTCAAAACAGAACAGATCGTGTGGTATGAGTTTTTGACTAGTAGAAGAGATTTAATATATATGTATATATAACAATTTCAAAACAGAACAGATCATGTGGTATGAATTTTTAATTTGACAAAAACAAATTAAAAAATACCTGAGACAACGTAGATGGCCGCACAGTACGTAGAGGATATGAGAGTTCCTAGAGTAGAACAAAGCGCATGTATTTAATTATTTGAAAGATGTAGAGGATATGAGGGTTTTCAACGTATATAATTATTTGAAAGATGTATTTTACAGCGCTTGTACTAAAAAGCACTGTAATATGTAGTTAAATTTAATGAAAGTGCATGTATTTTACAGTGCTTGTGAAAAAAGCGCTGTAATAGGTAGTTAAATTCAATGAAAGCGCATGTATTTTACAGCGCTTGTGAAAAAAGCGATATAATAGGTAGTTAAATTGAATGAAAGTGCATGTATTTTACAACGCTTGTGGAAAAAGCGTTGTAAAATAATACGCGAAAGCGCTTCATTTTACAGCGCTTTTGTGAAAAGCGTTGTAAAAGCCTTATAACATTATGCGCAAACGTTATATGACCCTACAACAGCGCTTGTCAAAAAGGCGCTGTAAGAGGCTCCGTATTTTTTAAAATATATTTACAACAGCGCTTGTGTTTAGCAAGCGCTGTAAAAGGGGCGCTGTTAAATGCCATTTTTGGCGTGGTGAGTGTTGAACTATTTTTAGTCCTAAACATCATTTCAATCATTTTTAATTAGAGATTTTTAAAATTATATTATGAGTTTTGTTATCGATCATATAAATAATAAATATTTTTATGATTATCGAAAAAATCTGAAAAAATTTCGAATTTTAATTTTACTGGTTTTATATTTGGAACATCAATGTAAAAATTTACAAACATAAATGACAAATTTGACATCAAAAGAAAAATAAATAACTAACTTATTATAAAAAATAAAAAATAATATATTATTTTCATGTAATTTAAAAAACTGCGAAATGTATTTCAAAAAAATAAAAAATAAATAAGATGATATTTTTTATGACTCATAAATTTAAACGTCATATTTATGTAAAAAAGGCAAATTATAATTGTGAATCATTATAAAATGAATATATAGAAATACAAAGCTTGATACGTACAAAAAAAGGGAGAAGCAACACTTAGAGAAGAAAAAAAACAACGAATATCCCAAAGTAGAAAGTGATACATATATACAAAGCATTTAACAAATCTTCGAGTGTATCAATAAGTTCACAAGAAAATTCCCCTTGTTCAAGTTGTTAAAAGAGAAAAACAACATATACTGTCTTTCTATATCCTTATATATACACACTATGCAATCCTAATAAATTAAGAACAAAATTATCATTTCATTTACACTTACATTTACAAGCATGGCTTCCTCTTCACCTAAACTCTACACCATCTTTCTCTTCCTCAGCCTTGCCTTCATCCTTTTCTTCACAAGGGGTACAACTATATAAATAAGCTATACTTCCTAATAACATTAGTATACATTTTCTTTAAATTATTTGATGAATTACTACACAAATTTAGATTTGATTT
This sequence comes from Cicer judaicum, assembly GCA_037974835.1. Classification (NCBI taxonomy): domain Eukaryota; kingdom Viridiplantae; phylum Streptophyta; class Magnoliopsida; order Fabales; family Fabaceae; genus Cicer; species Cicer judaicum. Next base: position 2,343,453 of record JBBPBS010001102.1, read on the forward strand.
ACATAATCAAAAAATGTTGTCTAATTTGAATCTGGTTCAAATATAGACCTCACTATTTTTAGTAAATTTTAATAAAATATTATATCAATTTACAATTTTTCCATTTTTTATTAAAGTAAACTAATTATTAGTCTGTTTTTGGTTATTACTACATGTGCAGAGGTAGAAGCAAATCTTTGTAAAAGGAAAAGCACAACATGGTCAGGGCCTTGTTTAGACACAGGAAATTGTAAAAACCAATGTATCAACGTGGAACATGCTACTTTTGGGGCTTGTCACCGTGATGGCTTTGGATTTGCTTGTTTCTGTTATTTCAATTGCTAACCAAATCAACACGCTCAATTTCTTCTCTTCAACCAATTAGTTCCTTTTATAATATAATCAAAAAATAATGTGGAGAAATTTTTTTTTTTTTCATCTTGTACCTCAATAACATCTCTGCTCATCAGTGATAGAGATCTATATTTTTCTATGTTTGTACGTTTATTTCAATAATACATTATACATGAAAACACTTTATGTTTTCAACAGTGGTTGTGTTCAATCTTTCTTGATTTAAGTCATTGATAAAAGATAAATAAAAAAACGAAAATTAAATAATTTTAATGATTCTCCAGAAACTTAAATTAAATCAAAAGTTACATACGAAAATCATACATTTATGAGTCAAAAGATAATGTTGTATCATAAACATGACTAAAAACTCATTTATTCTAGTAGAACAACTCAATTAATTTGTAGTCTCACAAAATGGTAACACAAAAATAGCAATTCCCTCAATCAACAAAAAATGAAATCCAAAACAAATAATGAACAACAAAAAAAAAAAACTCTGAATCAATGTTTCAAACAAATTGAACAATCCATATCTAATATGATCCCCATCCAAATTTATATGTTGGTTCAAACAATCCAAGTCTTTGAATGAGTTTCTTCACCATGTCACCAGCTACATAAGAAAGCACTGAGGCAACAGCACCAGTGGTAACATAGTAAAACACTGTTTGGAAATATGTTAAGTAACTATTTGGTCTCTATGTTGGTTCAAACATTTGTGTTGGAGGAGACATCATGCTTTGAAATTGAATTTCATCTTCAATGGCACCACCAGTAGTCGAAGGAGGAGCCCTAGCTAGCTGAGGTTGATTTAAATCTGATCTAATCAACCCAGCTGTTGGCATAGTTGGTCGGTATGCAGCTTGATGATCTGGGACATGTTGATGTGAAGATGATGGAGCATACTGATAATTATGAAAATATTGTTGTTGCTGAAACATTGGCTGCTGCTGTTGCTGGAAGGCAGAGTTCGAAGGATCCTGGTGTTGTTGGAAATTTGGAGGCGGTTGCTGCTGCTGGGAGTATTGAGAGTAATTTTGTTGCTGCTGGAAAATTGGTTGTTGATGCAAGTATTGAGGCCGAGGCGGGAACTGCTGATGAAACACAGAGGAAATGAAAATTGTTGTTGTTGAAATTGCTGTTGCTACTGAAACTGCTACTGCTGCTCTTGAAACCTCTGTTTCCATTCCTCATTCAATTTATCAATTGCGGCTTGTATCAGCTGTTGTGTCCTTTCTTCTTGCTCACTTGCCCATTGCTCCTTTAACTGATCAAGATTATCTATCAGCGTCGGACGATGAGATCGATCCGTACTAGCATAAGAAGAAGTCGACGTCTCAGTCTGAATATAGCCGGTTGGACCTTTCACAAAAGTTGATGATAAAGTACCAGCTCCCAGGACACGCCCTTTGTACTTGCCACCACTGATGTTCATAAAATTTGCAGTCTCGTATTGTTTCCGCTGCTCTGGAGTAGCTCTCATAGTAGGAGGAAAAGTAGCTTGATGATCATCCCATTCTTTCATGACTTGTTCAAGTTGTTCCTATATTAGAAATCAAAAAATTAAAATAGTTAATAATTTAAAGGTGTAAATATATATATAATAATCAATATATAATAATTACCTTAATCGTTTTTGATAACGAATCAGTATACTCATTTGTTTGAGGATTAACATGAAGATAGTGATGTATCTCAGTCTGAGTGACCTCCCTTCCAAGTTGCTTTTCCTAAAATATATATTTAATTAATGTCAAGTTTTATAAGTTGGTGAAATGTGATGATTAATTGAATAAAAATTAATAGATATATATTATAAATAATAATTAATTACCATATAGTATTTAATTTCTCCAGCAGACATGGAACCTCCCTTATGTGTACTGGTACCTCTCTCAAATGCCCTATTAATCTTTGTTTTTTCTCTCTTCTGTTTGTAAGCATCTGTGTTCCACTTCCTCCACAAAGCACTCCAAACATTTTCACCAATCCAATTAGGCCGTTTATCCTCGCCCTTATTACGTGCGTAAGACAACATAGATGACAGACGCTTCGAAAAGCGATGGTCAAATGAAGCCAAAACTGCGGCATCATGCTCTCTTTTCCAAGTACATTTAGTCTGTTGTTTGTTTAAATTTAAAAAATATTAAAAATATAATTCAATTAAGCAATCAAATGTATATATAATTAATTAGTACTTAAATAAATTAATGTAATCACTTACTTTGAAACAATGTAGAAACTGATCAACTTCCCTAAATTGCAGTGTCTTATCCTCTTTAATCTCACCCCAAGACAACCATGGTTTTTTGTATTTCTATTGTATAACTTCAGCAATTGCCTTTGCAGATGGTTTAAAAGGAAGATATCTTCAAAATTTACATGCAAATTAAATATAAAAATTAATTAATAAAATAATGTAACATGGTATGCAATAATAAAATATTTAACGATCATAGTTTACATACTCATCTCCTTCTGGAATTATGACAATGCGGTTGTAGCAATCAACACATCCGGGTTCCATTATTTCGTCTAACGTATAAGGCTCTACTGGGACCTCTGGATATAGAGGAATAGCTCCACCACTAGTACCAATGGTCGGCATCGGCATGAGAGATGGGTCATTAACAACACGTGGTCTAGCAACTTTTTTCTTACCACGTGATGTTTTAGATATTCCTTGTATTGCCACCGTTCCTGGTCCTCCTGATCCATGTGAACCTCCAGCTGAACCTCCTGATCCTCCTACTCCCACTGAAGTCATGTCTATATATATATATATATATATATACATCCTTATCCATACATATATATATATATATATATAATATAATATATGTGTGTATGTACAATTAACATAAGATTAATTATATATAAACGATAATGAAATAAAGAAATATACATAAATAAATAAATTTTATACATAATGTTATACATATTGATATCCACATAGTATTTTCATGTAATTTAAAAAATTGCGAAATGTATTTCAAAAAAATAAAAAATAAAGAAGATGATATTTTTTATGACTTATAAATTTAAACGTCATATTTATGTAAAAAAGGCAAATTATAATTGTGAATCATTATAAAATGAATATATAGAAATACAAAGCTTGATACGTACAAAAAAAGGGAGAAGCAACACTTAGAGAAGAAAAAAAACAACGAATATCCCAAAGTAGAAAGTGATACATATATACAAAGCATTTAACAAATCTTCGAGTGTATCAATAAGTTCACAAGAAAATTCCCCTTGTTCAAGTTGTTAAAAGAGAAAAACAACATATACTGTCTTTCTATATCCTTATATATACACACTATGCAATCCTAATAAATTAAGAACAAAATTATCATTTCATTTACACTTACATTTACAAGCATGGCTTCCTCTTCACCTAAACTCTACACCATCTTTCTCTTCCTCAGCCTTGCCTTCATCCTTTTCTTCACAAGGGGTACAACTATATAAATAAGCTATACTTCCTAATAACATTAGTATACATTTTCTTTAAATTATTTGATGAATTACTACACAAATTTAGATTTGATTTACATAATCAAAAAATGTTGTCTAATTTGAATCTGGTTCAAATATAGACCTCACTATTTTTAGTAAATTTTAATAAAATATTATATCAATTTTCAATTTTTCCATTTTTTATTAAAAATATACATTAGACTATTTTTGAAAAGTTTATATTAGATATATCTAATAAAAAAAATGTTAATTTACATTCGGATAAAGTAAATTAATTATTAGTCTGTTTTTGGTTATTACTACATGTGCAGAGGTAGAAGCAAATCTTTGTAAAAGGAAAAGCACAACATGGTCAGGGCCTTGTTTAGACACAGGAAATTGTAAAAATCAATGTATCAACGTGGAACATGCTACTTTTGGAGCTTGTCACCGTGAAGGCTTTGGATTTGCTTGTTTCTGTTATTTCAATTGCTAACCAAATCAACACGCTCAATTTCTTCTCTTCAACCAATTAGTTCCTTTTATAATATAATCAAAAAATAATGTGGGGAAAATGTTTTGTTTCATCTTGTACCTCAATAACATCTCTGCTCATGAGTCATGAGTGATAGAGATCTATATTTTTCTATCTGCTTATGTTTATTTCAATAATACATTATACATGAAAACACCTTATGTTTTCAATAAAACACTTTATGTTTTCAATAACTTTATGATTTCAATAAAACACTTTCTTTTTCAATAGTGGTTGTGTTGAATGATTTTTTATTTAAGTCATTGATAAAAGATAAATAAAAAACGAAGATTAAATAATATTAATCATTTTTGAGAAACTTAAATTAAATCAAAAGTTACATACGAAAATCACACATTTATAAGTTAAAAGATAACGTCGATCATAAACATGACTAAAAACTCATTTAGTCAAGTAGAACAACTCAATTAATTTGTAGTCTCACAAAATGGTAACACAAAAATAACAATTCCTTCGATCAACAAAAAATGAAATCCAAAACAAATAATGAACAACAACAAAAAAAACTCTGAATCAATGTTTCAAACAAATTGAACAATCCATATCTAATATGATCCCCATCCAAATTTATATGTTGGTTCAAACAATCCAAGTCTTTGAATGAGTTTCTTCACCATGTCACCAGCTACATAAGAAAACACTGAGGCAACAGCACCAGTGGTAACATAGTAAAACACTGTTTGGAAATATGTTAAGTAACTATTTGGTCTCTTAATATATGTTTTGGCAATGGAAAGCAATGTGATGCATAGTAGTGAAGCTCCTGCAACTGCTGCTAGCTTGAAATCCTTTTCACCACTTTCTTGAAATGTGAATCCATATACAATTGGTGGTACTAGTCCAAATATAATGAATGATAAGATTGCAATGAAAGCATGAAGAATGAAATTCTCCCTTTGTCCTAGTAATTCATTGTATTTATCCACCACTTCATTTGTGTTGGTTCTTTTAGGTTGATCAGATTTTAGTTCCTTAAGCTGCAAATTTATCAAACTTATATTATTTGACAAATGTCAATATAAATAATTATTTATATAGAAATTCAAAAAATAAGATAAATCAACTAGCTTGAAGTTAAATATTTTGAACATATAACTCACATTATGACCAAGTGCAAAAAGTCCACCAATCAAGTTTGCAATAGCAAGTGCAACAATGTTCGCTGCAACATATCAGTAACACTGTTAGATAAATTGATGCATTAACTCCTCTTATCTTTTCCTTAGGAAACATAACACAGAGGAAGAATATTGATATGAAATAAAATTGAATGTCTTACATGTGGTAGCATCAGCACTGGCTGCAGATGTAACAACACTAAGGCTTGCTAATAATTCAGTCAAACCACCATACACAATACTTTTCACAATCTCCAATGTCTTGTTACTTGTTTGTACACGTGGCTCACTATGAGTTAGAAGTGGTGTTCTTTCAGTTATAGAGGGAATTACTTCTTCACTAGGTCCTGCCCAACAAAATGTACAAACATTATCTCATTATTTCATTGCAGTGTTTTCTTGCATAACTATAGTGCCAAAAAAATAATTCATCCAAATGTAGATTACTCAACAAGAAACAATGGTATATACCTGTATATGCTCCATCAACTTTAATTTCCTCAAGGTCTGGCTGTTTCTCGTCTTCGAAGTTGATTTCGGGTTGTTTCGACAGAGTATCCTGAGTAACCGAAGCTATAACATTCCAATCACTCTTTTCTGAAGAAGCAGTTTCAGGTTTCTTGGTATTAGATACCTTAGAATCACCACCTATAACACCCCAATTATTCCAAAAATGTTTCTTCTTTGTTGCAGCTTGACCTTTTTGAGATCCTGCTTCAAGAATGACCACATCTTCAATGATTTGCAGTGTTTGGTTTCCTGAGCCATCTTCAATTTTAATGGTTTGATTTATGGTACCTGTGGCTACTGATTGACTAAGTGTTGGTTCCTCATGTTGTATTGCAGCATTGAATGTTTGTTCATTGATTTCAGGGTTTGTTTGGTTAACTAATGAACCAATTACTGATTAATTGATGCCACATACATGCAAAATGTATAGAGTGCTATCAGTTAAAATTGAATATTTTAGATACATATATAAAACAACTTATAATCACCTACGAAGTTAATCATTGTGTAACTAAGTTCAATAAACAAAGTTCATAAGGTTAGATTAATCCAAATACATTATTACCTTGATCAGTTAATGCTCCATCATTCTCTTTAGATACCAATCCAGGGAATAACCAACTACCTGTTCAAGCCAAACAAAAATACAGAGTTCAAGATTTTTAAATGAAAAATTGTTTTTTTGATTTGTTCTTTTAAATAATTTTTATTATAGTAAAGTACAAGAAATTATGTTTCTTTTTTATAAAAAAATTCTATATTATTGATTACTGAAATTGATTGTTTATAATGTTTAACAAACTCAAATTTTGTACTGTATATGAGCTAAAAAAATTGTACCTATTGGAATGAGGAAACTGAAACATGATGAGCATCTTATATTATCATTTGATGGCTGAACTTGAATGTAGACTTTTTGAATGTACACCTTTTGGATACAAACATTACAATTTGGACAATAGAATCCATGTGTTGGTGGTTTCTCAAACACATTTTCCAAATACAATTCTTGCTTTTCTTGATCATTTTCTTTTATTATAATAATTTTCCCACTTTCATTTGTCACATTGGTCAAAGAAGTTGAATCCTCAGGAAGAGGAGGATCAGAAGCAGGTAAAATTGTGTCTTTCTCCATATCCTCATTTTGGATTATCATTTCAGCATTAGTTTCTGCTATCACCACTTCAAATTTTGGCTTTGTTTCAGATTCAATGAAGTCTAGCCCTCCACCTATGAGTGCATAAAATTCATTTAGCATAATCATTAAACATAAATATCTTTTAGACACAAAAGTTCACATAGGACACTTCCAAACTCTTTTTAAGATGTAAATATTATTTAAGTTATACTCTTCCATATTTACTAGAAATGCAATTAATTTTTATATTAGTGGGATGAGAAATATTTAGTGTCAAAATTATGTTAATTTTTATTTTATTTTAAAATTAATATACTAAATGAGTTTTCTCCATCTTAATTACGACAATATTTTTAAATATAGGATTTCATCTATCAAATCACAATAATTTAAAAAATTGATAGTAATATTAAATTTATTGATAATTGATATTGGTTTTACAATTTTATCTTTTGAAAGATAAAATTAATATTTTTATTATAGCAAATAAATAATTAATGCAATTCAAAATTTAAATAGAACCTCTTATATAAAATGGACAACAAAATTTCTAAAAAAATCTTATATTTATCCTATATATATTTTTAAAAAATATATGTCAAAATATTCTTACGTTTTTTGATCACCTAATATATTTTTAAAAAATATATACCAAAATATTCTTACTTTTTTTGAACTTAGGTGATCGCATACTTGCAATCATTTTTTTCTATATTAGAGTGTCGTATTTTTGGAATGTGAACTTCTATTGAAAAAAAATATTTACAAGATGGTGACGTGACCTTTTGTAAAAAAAAATATTTTATTATATATTTTTTAAAATAGATATATATATATATAAACCACATATTTAGTGTTTTTATTTTTATATATAAAAATACCAAGGGTATTCCTCGTTAAGGTACTTCATTGTTATTCACTGTGACACTCTTAAAATTGTGACACACTCTTAAAGGTACATGATCAAAGAACTATAATAATAGCCAAATTAAGCCGAAGCTTTAAAACTATATATATACTTCTAAGAATTTTTGTAGGCATTCTAAGAACTTAATCGCTATCATATCATGAATCCATCTTCGATCACTATCTAAATCACTCCATGGTCAATTGAAGAGAAACTAGTAATTTTTTGTTTTTGTAAGATAACAATATATACTAATGAATTTTATGTGTTTCTACAATTTTTACCTTTTACTTCTATGTCCTTATCTGAACTGCTACTACTGTCGCTGCTACTATTGTGTCGGAGAATTCGCTTTCTTTGCAAGTTAATTTCTTCAACTTCATTCTCAGCTTCATTATTCCACTGATTTTCAATAACCTCCATTTTTCTCTACCACTTCTATGCCTATCTTTCGCTGTGTCTCAATTTATAATCAAACTTTTACATTTGAAATAATTAAGGAGACATATTATAATTAATTATATATATTATATATATGCATGTTATGCATTTGTTTGTTAATTAGGTGTGAAACTCCATTGTCTCAACAATAAATAAAGGATGATTGATGCATGTCGTTTGCACGTTATTTTCTTAATTTGACCATTCATATTTATTATTTTCAAAACATATAACCCACTTCTTGTTTTTTTTTAGTCACTCTTTATTTTTCATTGAGAAATAATAAAACCTATAGAAGGATGTAAAAAACTTTAAACTCATTTGGCATGAATAGGTACCACAAATTATGTCAAAAAATACAACTTAATTGATAATCGCAATATCATCCATAAATAAAGGTTTTAATACGATTCAAAATTCTCTATTTCTTTATATTTAAAGTATGTGAATCTAAACATTAAGTTACGACAAAAGAAAAAGTGTCACAATATATTTAATGATTTGTAAATAATAAAACAATATTATGACAAAAAAAAAAATATATTTTATTTTGTGTAAATCAAATATCTTCTATGCACGTAATTGTAGAAATCAATAGTGTTGAATATTCTACGCATAAGTGTAGAAACCGATCATTGACACCTACACATATATAACCAATTATATACTAGAATATATCTTATCTATAATGAAAACTAAAAAAGATACATTATTATTATTATTATTATTATTATTATTATTATTATTATTATTATTATTATTATTATTATTATTATTATTATTTTGCTTGTGGTTAATATCAATTTAATCTATGTTAGAAGATTCCGTTTATTTTCTTTCTCTCTTTTCATATCATATATTTAAGATGATAAATGCTTCTTTCAGACAAAGTTTTTCAATGAAAGTTTTTTTTTTTTTTTTGACTAAGCAAGTTTGAGGAAAGCTTATTGTTTAATTAATAAAATAATAACTTCTTTTTTCATTAAAAAATCTAATAACTTTTTTTGACAAAAAAGAGCTAGTAAATGATTATTAAATGGGCACGATTTGAAACGATTCACACGAAACACGTCTTGGACGTGATCTTTCTATTAAGAATCCAAATCAAAACAGAAGCTGGCCCAGCAACTTAGAATAAAAGATGTAATTAAGGGGATGTCTTTTTCCCTTTATATTTGATAAAAAAATACTCGAAAGTATAGATTTAGATCATCACAATTTAAATATCCTTAGTAGAATTTTTAATGAAAAAAATATTGTGTTTTTATTTAAAATTATATTTTTTATAGAGGTTGTTTAATATGATTTTAATCTAAAGGTAGACGACACTATTTTAATAAATTTTAATAAAATATTCTATATTTTTGGTATTTTATTATTATAAAATAATTTTTTATCATAAAGAGTTAAAAAAATATGTAATAAAAAAATGTTGTTTGAGTGGTTCAATGTCTTTCTTTCTTAAATTCTAGATCCAAAATTCTAAATAAATAAATTGATAATTCCGTATGGTTAAATATTTATAAAAAAAATGATGTATTTATTTTATCCTTATTAGAATTTTAGAAAACAAAAAGATTTTATCTTTCTCAATTTTGAATGAGATCTTGTGATGTAAAAACATCGAATAAAACATAATAAAACTTATTATTATTATCTTAATCATAAAATCAACGATGTATTGCCTAATAAATATAAAAAAATAATATCGTATAAAATATAATAAAATTAATTAACATTATGTGGCGTACAAGACACCTAAATTCTTTAAGAATATTATTATAATTTAGATTTTAATATTTGAGTATAAGTTGCATTTTATAAATCATAATATCAACTATTTTAATTAAAAAAAATTACATCTACTCTGCATTCAGAGTTGTTTGATATAGTTGACCGAACTTTATTACCACACATTTTGTATTCTTTGATTTATTGTTTGTTCTCTATTCTTTTAGATTGAGGTGCTGTTCTAACATTTATTAAATTATGAATACAAGGTCAAAGAAAAATGGATCCAGCTAGATGTTAACTCATCTTTACATTCGTCTGAGATACTGAAAGATTTCAAGAATATTATAATACCCTAACCGATGGTTTAATGTTCGGTACAAGCTTTCAAAAAGATTTAATAAAAAAAAAAACTTATTGTGAACACAATGATTCACACGTATATATATTATTCATTGTATTTCTACGATAAATAATATTATTATTTTTATTTAAAAAAAATTAAATATATTTGTTTTAAATTTTTTTATTTATTATCGAGATATATTTTTGTGAAAATACACAAGTTTATATAATTATTTATACTGAATTATTAAATAAAGTAATTCATCTCACAAATTACCGTTGAAGTTAACGAATTTCTATCTATTTATTAATATTGATGTTTTTACTGAATTTATAATATTAATATATATTTAATAATGCGTAAGATGAATGTACTATACTGTCATATAAAAATCCACATAGTATAGAATCGTAAATATTTGCCATATTTCCTACCAATCCTTAAGTATATTCAACCCTTTACAAAAAATAACATTTTTTGGTACAATGAATAGTATTTAATTATATCGCATGCGAGTTAGCAAATTGTAAAATATTAATAAAATAATATTGATAAGGTTTTTTCATTCTCTTGATAACTGGCCAGATAGACTTTCAACAAAACACAATTCAATTAAAAGAAATATATATATTTTTGCAAATATTTGACTTCTCTTTAAATAGTGATGTGGAAAGAAATGTTAAACTTAAATCTAACATAGATTATTCAATGCTATGCAGCATACTTTAAATTTGAATTCGATCAAAATTTGAATTAGAAAGGACAGCATGCGAGAGTCGACGTATAGGGTATACCCAAAGCAATATAGTATTAGACTCTAAATTATTAAATAGATAGCAACAAAGCAATAATATTTAATATCTCCAAAAAAAATTATTATGCTTCATATTTTAGTATTTTTAAAACAAATCAAATGTTATTTAAAATTAATATTATTTCAATAAAATTAATATTGTCTATATTATTAGTAAAAATAAATATTACATAAAATTGATTATATTAATTAATTTAATATAAATAATTTTATAGTATAAAGTGTCTAAAACATATTTATTGATAAATTTTTTAGTAATTTTATCAAAATACTATTATAAATATTAATATATCTTATTAAAAATTGTGTTATACCTTCATATATGTTGAAGAAAAACTTACGGATACAAACAACGATGGAAAAGTGGGGATGTATTCATTGCATATGTTTGGCTTTTGTAGTTTTTACAACTTCTTTCCTTTGTTTTTCTTTTTCTCTCTACGAACAAACTTCAATTGTGAGGTTGTGAAGAAGAATCCTCAATTTTATTTTGATTCACTAGGGGAGGCTCCCTTCCAATAGATCTAACTCTCTCTATATATACTAAAATGCATCTTTCTTTTATTTTTGTTTTTATCTAGAATACATCTTTCTTCTATTTCATGATGAAAAGAAAATAATTAACAACCCTGAAAAATTCTTTATTAAAATTGAATACACTACCAATTAACGGTTAGTCATATATATTTCTATTAGAGATGCATGCCATCGGCTAATAGTTAGTTTTTACAAGTTATTAGTCTATTTAATTTAATATCCGATGTAATCACTTTGTAATTAGATTATACTCTTTAATTTCAATAAAGTTCTTTTTGTAGATTCTTAATTTTCTTTTAATTGTGAAAATAATAAGAAACAATTTCATTGTATGCATTATATTGTATAGGTAGTTTTTCTTTTCTTTTTGAAAAAAAAAATACCATAAATAATTATAATAGTTTACCAGTGATGCGAGTTTCTTTATGATTTTATCTAAATATAAAAAAAATATAGTCTACCAGCAAGCTTAACAAATTTTATAGCATTGCTTTGATTTTTTAACAATCATATATGAATTAATTAACTTATATTTCTTTCTCTAGTTAATTATTGGTTGGAAAAATGAAGTGTATAGAAACTGAAAGGGATATATATATGCTTTATAGAAAGAAAAAAAACAATTAAAAACATACTACAATATGTTGTGATGCTCACAAACCTAGATTAAATCCTACATATATTTTTCTTATAAAAAATAAAAATAAAAATCTTTTGCCAAATTACACTGATGTAACAAGAATGACGAGAAATATAGATATTAAATTCCAAAGAGCATGTAATCAGGGAAATCTTTTTGGTAAAATAGATAGCATATAATAAAATTTTATTTTAACCAAACATATATTACCATGACATATGCATGGCACAATAATACAAATACCACAAAAAGTAAAATAATATATATAACCTTATAACTAGTAATATCCAAGGTTATTTAGCTATAATAATACTTCAATTCTCACACACAGTTATATTTTGTTATCTCTATAAGCCATAGCCATGGCCACATTAAACTCTCATCACGGAACATTAGGGGAAATAGCCACGCTTTGAGCTGTAGAACCATCACTCTCTGTCACGGCGGTTTGGTGATTATAAATACACGCCTTATAGTACGCAGGGCAGGGATAGAAAAAAATCCAACAAAGCTTATACATAATCACACAAGTTAAAATATCCGGCGGCAGCGGCGGCGGAAACGGAAACTGTCCATAAAATTGAGGATTGGAATTAACACCACCATCCATCATGGCGGCAGTTTCAGCATCCCTTCTAGCAGCTTCAATATGATCATTCATAATTGCCATAATAAGGAGAATTAAAATAAAGGAACTTGTGATGGTTTTTGCCATAATGTAGTATATGAGTTATTTTTCACTTTTTTTTTTTATGGAATAATTTGGCACCAAAATCACTTTAATTTATAGTGCTAGAGGTGAGTGTGATGCGAACTATTGATTTTCTCAAATGGTAAGTGAATTAATTTTGCATTTGCGTGAGGAATCTTGATTTACCAAAGTTAAGGTTGTTGAAAACTATGGTTATAAATATTATGAATGATAGTATTCTTTTGTGTATGTTGTTTAAGGTTGACCAGCTTATTGTTGCATATGGAATAAATAGAAAAAATTTAAATGGTCCATTACATGTATGTACATTAATTAAGTGTTTGTCTTCACTTGTTAATTAAATTGACAAGATTATTGTTGATGACTTTTTCAATATGTATGTTATTCAGTTTGAGATGTGCAGTGCACTTGTGGAAGGAAATGAGATTGGGCCCATTCATGTGTGTTTCATTTATAATATATTTGGATGCTTTAATTGAATTATCTTTATTTAGTTTTTTGTTTGGATATAAAATTTTATATTCTTTATAGAAGTTTTTCTTTTCTGCATAGATAGTGTAGTTAATGAGTTATAAATTACTGAATGAATTATAAATTACAAGAAAGAGGTCGTAGGTTTTGAAAACTAGTTTAACTACTAAATTACTAATATTTACCTACAAATTAAATTACTAACATTTGCCTATAAAATAGATTGAAGTTTTTTTTAATTGAAATTTTGAAAAATATTGAGGGATCAATTTTCAAAGTTTGAAAAATATATAGGAACAAATTTGTAAAATTCAAAAACGAATTAGATACTCTAATGTGTAAAATTTGAAACATATATAAGTACCAATTTGCATAATTTGAAAAATTATTATGGCAAATTGATATTGGTATCTTATAGATTAAGGAAGGAATTTAATTTTTTTTTTATTTTTTATTATCAAAATTGTTTCTTTCATAGTTGATTTCTAATGTTTGGTGAAGAGGAACTTAAAAATTCCATGCTCTTGAATCCTTGTTGGAAGGAGCGAGCTCGCAAACATATATTCATGCTGGTTGCCAAATAGAACCATATGCAAATTGGACTCAATTGAGCTTTTTTTTTTTTAAGTGAATAATTTATTTTAAAAAATAAAGTAAATAATATCAACGGTTGATTGATAAATTAATAATTAATATTAAATATATATATATATATATATATATATATATATATATATATATATATAATTTTGGATGGTTACCATCTCAATGTTGATCAATTCCCTTTAATAACCACTCATATTAGATGAACCAAAATCCAATTGGATTAACTAATGACTTACATTTATCTAGCTGTTAAGAAAATAATTTAGGTTCGTTTTTTTATGTGTTTTTTATATGTTTTTTAATTTAAAATACACATACCCTTTGTGGTTATAATAACTTTAAGAAAATTTTGAATATAAAATATTTATAATTAATTAAATTAAAAATTATACAAAAATCACTTAAAAACTACACATAGATTTTGCCCTTTTATCAAACTAATCTAAATAAAATTGAAATCAATAAAAAAATTGGTCCAAAACGGAACCTAACTGCATATAAAATTTCATTTCTTACTTATTTTATTATTAGATATTATATTAATATATTATTTGTTAACTTTAGTTTTTTAATAATGCTTTATTAGTTTAATGTAATTTTTTTTTTCAATATTTCATAAGTTTTAATTAATTGATCGTTTAAAAACTGGAACAAAGATTAAACCTATAAGATGTTCATACCATATGTTCAATTACTGAGGTTGAACTAAATGACTAATAAGTAAATTAAGTAAAAAGATATATTTAAAAAGTAAAATTCAAAATTCAAAAAAATGGAACTAGTTTAACCAACTCTAGTTCAACCGCAATTTGACTAGACTAATGTATTATTAAAATCAAGCTAATCAATGACTTGATTTGTTCTATGTTCAATTAGTTGAGTACTATAGTTCCATACAGAAGAAAAGTCGTCTAATTATTCTAAAATGAAGTCTAAATAAATGGAAACAAACTAATTCTATAGAGATAAAATGAATTGACAGGGTAAATTTTTTTTATATTGATAATATTTAATTTATATATGATCCCAATAAAAAAATAAATTTATTGTCCAAAATTATTCTCAATGACTAATAAAAAGAGTCATTAAAATGTAAAAAGTTATATCAAATAAGCGCAGTTTAGAAATTTTATCATTAAATAAAAGAAAAATGATTGATTTTTGCCTATATTTATTTAAAAAATAATAATAATTTTACTTAAATTTTATTTGAGAAGAAGGATATAACAAGATTCTTCAAATCCCCATAGGAGGTGTATATATATGGAATTAAGTCAAGTTTTATAAACATTGAATTGTCTTAATTAATAATATATTGTCAAACATGGCACTTCTAATTTCTTCAACAACTTCCAAATTATATATATGTGTATCTTACACTTCTACTTTTCAATAGTGCAAATGAAGCACGAGGAGTTAGCCCATACAAAAACAATTTAATTATCACTTTTGTAGGATGTAACTTTCTATTTAGTTAACAATTGTATTGACGTGGTGATGGTCGAAATTTACTTGTATTTCATAAAATAAAGTAACAAAATATTCAAATCATATTTTCTTTAAAGAAGAGAACAAATATCCTCAACTCAAAAACTGTCTTCGTTCCTAAATTTTTATTTTTATTCATGTTTTCATAGAATTTCTTATGTCACACTATGTAAAGCTAAATGAGAATAGTTGTGCAAGGGATAGGGAAAATACAAGAAAGTATATAAATTAACTTTATTTATTTCAATTGCATATAACCATAACATATTACAAAATGCATATCGCAAAAATACAAAAATATAATAGATATATCTAAAATCCTCGATTAATGGATACATGTATCCAATAAGAGGATCAACCCATAAAGGTAATTATTTAGCTATATATATAGATATTATAATAATACTCTCACACTCACAATATCATGATCATGGATTGGTTTGAGTTGGAGTTAAAGAATTAGTAGAAAGGCATTCAGCTTTGTAGATAGCGCAAAATAAGTTTGGATCAATATGGAGCTCACAAAGTTTTCTCAACTCTACACAAGATATTTGAGGAGGCACATTTGGAGATTGATTTTCAGTATCGTAAACAACATAATGTTCTTTCTCTATTTCACCACCATAAGCACAATCTCCATTCATAATTAATGCTACAACAAGAACAACTACAACTAATGAAGTCATCATGCTTTTTGCCATAGTCTATTAAAATGATATTACTCTTTTTTTATTTTTCTCTTATTTCTTGGGATGAAATATTGGTTCCATAATCACTTCAATTTATAGAGCTAATTTTTTGCAAAAATGAGAAGTGAATTTAATTCGGCTTTTCGTGAGGAAAATAATTTTCTTAAAATTGAAGACCGAGGTGGAATCATTAATTAGTATTAAATATTTTTAAGGTGTGGTTTCCTTTAATGATTGTTATTTAAGGTTGATTGACTAGCTTATTAATAGAAGGAATGAATGACATAGTGGAAATTTTAGGTTGGTGGTGAGAATTATACTATATCAAGCTCAAAAAGCTTTGTGGTAAATTAATTGATATTGGTGGTTGAAAACTAATTTGCTTTCTAATTAGGAACTAATTGAACCAACTCTAGTTCAACTAGAGTTCCACTAGACTAGAAGAATAGATATGAATAGGAACCATGAGTTATCCCAAATTAATTGTAAAAAAATATTGAAACAACAATAATTCAGTAAATACCTTATAAAAATGAAAATAAATTAAATTACTCAAATTAATTTTAACAAAATATCTCATAAATTTCATGTTGAAAATTTTATAGAATTATTATCTAAAATAATTTACATTTTTGTAAAATTTCTTCATTAAACACAATTTTATTGTTTCTATATATCTTTTGGAGTTGTTTAATCACCTATATTCATTACATAATGAATTAGTTATTGACTTATTTTTTCTCTTTTTATTTATTTATTTAGGGTTTAAAACATTGTCTTGCATTTTTACTTTTCCTCGTGTGAATGTTACAGGAAAAATGTGTAGTGAAGAATTTCAATAGTGCAAATGAAGCACGTGGAGTTAGAAGATTATAAAACAATTTAATTATCAATTATCATTTTTGTAGGAAGAAATCTTGGATGATATAACTTTCTATAATGCCCAAACCACTAACGGTGACGAACATAGGCTCAACTATTTCCCAAAAATATGTAAAAAAATTCATATACCTCTTTAATTATATGTGTTTTGCTAGGTTGCCTTAGTTTAGAGAAAGTATTTTCTTTATCTTCTATATTTTGGTAGTAATTTTTAAAAAGATTTATACATACTTTTGTCTATGCGATTAAAATATCACATATTATTGATATCTATTTCATGTGATTTTATGTTATTTATATCAACATAAGTTAACAAATTTATTGATGGGGTGGTGGTTAAGATTTAATTGCATTTTGGGTTAGTGAAAAAAGTTGTAATAGTCTTGTTATTTTGCAATAAAAATAAAAATAAAGGAAAGATAAATAATATTGGGATGCATGTCTAAAGAAATTTTGATATGTAGGTTAAGTGAAAGATTGTTAAAATAATTTCCAAAAATTTATATGGGATAATAGTTTATAATAACTATATTGATAAAATTGTTTAATTTCACACGGTTGAAAACAAAGTGAGCTCAAACATCTAAAATAAATAAATAAGTTGATATGAGCTTTGTATATATATGATTGAATAATGTTGGCCCATTAGACAATAATGTACACCTTTGTATTCCGAAATATAAACAAAAACACATCAATTTTTTAACTCACCGTTAAGCTAACACACTATAATTAATTAAGTGTAGACCAAGATCTTCAATACACATAATCCCCATAACTCTTTATGTTCTCCTATTGTAAAGGAGTAGGGAATTATTTATTTCTCAAAAGAAATTAAGAACTTAATTACACAATTTTGTAATAATAGTAAATAATGAAACCATTTTTTTTTTTTGCAATGGAGTATAAATTTTATTCATTTGTTAAAAGAAATATGAATTTCAATTGCTAATGTTAGGGGTGTTTGTTTGAAGTCTAGAAATTACATTTTCAAAAATACATGGAACGGAAATGACTATCATTTATTAGAAAGTTGAGAAAAATTATCCCAAAACATAAAAGTTTCTAAAATATAGAGATAACTTTCATAATTCCCATGGATTTATTTCCAAATGAGAATGTGGGAATGTACATTCCCATGCAATTTTATGGAATAATTTTTTTTTAAATCTTACAACTATCAATTTTCTTAAGAATGTTTAATTGTAAGCCAAACACATTCTTAAAAAATTATCCAGGAATCAAATATTAATCTTTATATTTTCAAATAAATTCCTTAGAGTAATTTTTTAGTTTGCGAAACAAACGCCAAGGCCCACAATTTTTTAATGGTGACATAATCAAATACTTATATATACTCAAAATTTTAGTAATGAAATTCTCCATTTGATTTTAAAAATCACAGATAATTTCTGTTACTGAAAAATGCCAACAGTTTGATAAACCATAATCGTTAATCTACCATAAAAATTAAAATTAAAAAAAAAAAAAAAAAAAACTTTGTGTCTTAGTTACAGCATAAAACAAGTCAACGATGTTAACAATAATAGTTACAATTTTAATGAATATCTTGCTCTCTAATTGTATGACCCTTTCTATTTCCTT
>JBBPBS010001102.1:2362451-2375894 GCA_037974835.1 Cicer judaicum
AAAAAAAAAAAAAAAAAAAAAAAAAAAAAAAAAACTTTGTGTCTTAGTTACAGCATAAAACAAGTCAACGATGTTAACAATAATAGTTACAATTTTAATGAATATCTTGCTCTCTAATTGTATGACCCTTTCTATTTCCTTTAATAATATTATTTGTTTAAAAAATTTGTTTCCTCTACATATTTGATGGGGAAAATACACAAGAAAGTACAAAGATAAAATTTATTTATTTTATATAATGTTGATATACATCACCACAACACATTAATATATTACCATATAGATTACAAAATCCATATCACAAAAATATAATATATCTATATTGCTCAATTCATGGATCGACATATCCAATAAGAGGCCCCACCTATGAAGATAATTTATTTAGCCATATATAATTTTTATATTATAAGAACACTCACACTCACACAACATTATGTAATAGATGAATATATGAATATATGAATAAAAGAGTATTCATGATCAAGGATGGATTTGAGGTTGTGGAGGCTCACTAGGAAGGCAATTCTTTTGGTAGAGAGGACAATAATTGATAGGATCAATTGTCACACACAACTTATACCAAATCAAACATTCCAAAAACGAAGCACCATCCACACTATAGCCATTCATCATCATAATTGCCACAACAACAACAACTATAAAAAATGAAGCAGTGATGGTTTTTGCCATAGTATTTCAATTAGAAGAAGATTATATATGCTTGTTGTGTTTTTCTATGATTTAATTTAATTGCATGGGATGAATTTTTGGTTCCAAAATCTTTCCAATTTATAGGACCAATGTTTTCTTTAAATGACAAGTTTATGAATTCAATTCGGCTTTGCGTAAGGATAATGATTTTCTTAAAATTGAACACCGTGTGGAAACCATTAGTATTAAATTTTGAGCAACACAATCTTTAATATACACGTTTTAATATATTATTTTTTATATTTAATTATAATTTTAGTTATTTTATTTTTATCTATTCATAAAGTTGGCCCATTTTATTTTAAAATTCTATCATTTTTATTTTTCACCTTGATTTTTTAATTAAAAAATAGGGATATAACATATTTTAAATAATATGACATATGATACGATAATGTAGAATGGTCGATAGTCATAAAATCACAATAAAATTCAATAAAATTTTCAACTTTAAAAATTGTTCATTTTTATAACTTAATTAATGTTATATAAATAATTAGTACATCTAGATGATTCTATATTATTAAACCATATGTTACATTATTTAAAATATGTTAAATTATTTTTTTTTTTAGTTCAAAACTTTAAAGAAAAAATCAAAACTATGACTTTTAAAATATAGAGACTAATGTGCATGAATTTAGACTAAAATTATAAATAAATCTATTTTTTATTGGTTGAAATTTATATGATTTAACTAAATTGTGTAGATTCTATTTAAATTTATGGGAATTCATATGAATTTTAATCAATAAAAAAATATATTAAAAAATATATTAAAAAGTTTGATGTTATCGTTATTAATTTTTGTCAAGTATGATTTCCTTTAATGATTGTTGTTTAAGGTATGATCGACTAGATTATTAATAGGGGAAATTTGCCGTTGGTGGTGGGAATATATATCAAACTCAAAGAGCTTTGTGGTAATAATTAATTGATATTGGTAGTTGAATACTAATTTGCTTTCTAATTAAGGTGAAGTTATTGCATTGTAGAAAATAGTTTGGGTATGATGGATGTAATTTGTAAATGATACTTTTTTTTAATGAAATGTTAAACACCACTAATAAGTTTATACACAATAAAGATTTTAGATTCAAATTTAGATCACTATAGAAAATGTCCAATAAATTTAAAAGTTTGAAAACTCATTTTACCTATATTGAAATTGAAAGTCTCTAAGAGAAGATGAAAAAATGAATGAGAAGTGAGTATTGATATACAAGAAAGAAACACATATGTTATTTAAGATGATACTTTTAATTTGAATTATTATTTTAATATAACGGTTGATAAGTGTTCATATCATTGTCGTAAAAAAAAATCATATATATAGATAAACAATAAATGCATCAAAATGATTTTCACATAATTAAGGTAGATGAAAACCATACGAGGGCCATGGTGTGTGAAACAGGATTAATATGTTGACTTGTTGATTTTTTTATAGAAGTATGATAAATAAAAAATAATTAAATCAAATGATGCTATAGAATAACAAATGCAAATCGGTAAACACAATAGTTAAAGATTTAACTATTTTTATATTTAAAATAATGATGTGATTGATATCATTTTAATAATTGAATTTTGAAAAGAAATATTAATTTTTTCTTTATTTTTATTAAACAAATTTTAATTGAATCGTTGTCTCAATAATATAAATTAAAAAGACAATTATAAAAAATATAGATGATATTCACTAAAATTTTGAGTAATTTATAAATATTGATGAACGGTGAATCACCATTTTACCATATATGACATTGATCTACCGTAGTATTCTCCAATCAAATTCATGCTTCAACATTCATGAACTTTTCCTTCCATTTAGATAATGAAAATAGATTGAACAACTCAACATCCTTTATAGTGAAAAATTAATAATTGGACATCTACTTTATGTTTATTGATAATTGGACATATAATTCATACAATTAGAGTTTAATAATAATTTTTTTATTAAGAATAATTATGAATCTATAATTGATTAGTTAATCAGTCAAATATAAGTAAATATTTTCAAAAAACTCAATATCATGGAACATGATTTTGATTAAGCTTTTAAAATATATCTAATAACTTTTATTTCTTCAGATAAAATTTAACAAAAAAATAATGAATTAATCATATTTTAGATAAGTTTCAATATATTTGAAAGTTAATTTCAAGTTATTATCAAATAAAGATTTAATCTTTTCAATGCTAACCAAAAATATAAACATATCGACATATATATTTTACAACTTAAATTTTTTTATTACGTGAATTGATTGATCTACAAACGTAAATATTGTAAATATTGGTACTTGATATTTGTTGTGTGCATTCCTATGAATACTTCTAAGTGTTTTTTTTTGTATAAATTTGAGATTTTTGAACAATCAAACATTCAATCTACATTTATTAGCATGTTTTATCAACACCTACAATAGCATTTTCAAACATACATGATACATTCTCTATATATTTTCAAGTATGTAATCAAATATTTTATTAGTTATATAGCTACATCAATATACATAGTATTTTTCCATAAACCTTTGCTAAAAGACTCTTCAACAACGAACTCAAATTTTATACAAAATCAATTTAAACAAGGATCAAATATTACAATTATTATAATATATAAAAAAAAATTATGAGACAAAGGATGAAAAAAATTATTGATTGATTAACATAGACATAATTATAAGAGATTTCGAGAATGGTGATCAAATAGGGCAAATAGCATGGAACCTTTGTTACTTGTTCATGAACAATCTCTCTTGTTTTTCCTCCAAATGCTTGCAATACTTTAAGAACATCCTTTTTAAGGGACTAGTTTCGTTTTTTTTTTTCTTTTCTTTCTTTCTTATAATAGAGGACGCAAAAAGGCTAGATAGAGAGAAAGAGACTACTAGAATTAGATATAATTAATTAGAATATGTTTACCTCATATTATTTCATATGATTCTTTTTTTGTTATTTAGTTTAAATATTTTTAACTTTATTACACATTATTTTTCTATTTAAAAAAAACATATAATTTATATTTTTCCATTTTTGTCCTAAAAAGGATTATAACTCATACGACATTTAAGTATTATGAATATTAATCACAGAAAAGGATAAAAAAAACATAATGAAATTAAATGTATCATTTGGTAAATAAAAAAAATTTAGGTACATCAATTATTATATTTTGTATTATTTTTAAATTATATCATTATAATTTATAGGTATAATTGTTAATGCAGTCCCTTAACTTAATTTCATATAGCACTTTCATCCTTTATTTATTTTTTTCTATCCAATTTGGTCATTTATTTACTGTTAAGTAAACAATTTGATCTTTTATATTTTAAAATATTAATAATGTTATCATTTTTTTTATAAAAATTTATCAAAATTTTCAAATAAAACTCATAAAATTAATTATCATCTTCAATATAATATAAATTTTATCAAATTTATAATTTAAATCTTTAAATAAACTTGTATTTTTATTATATTTTCAAATTTTCGTCTATTTAGTTAAGTGTATTGATGTGGTGTTGGTCAAGATTTAATTGCATTTTATAACAATAAAATATTAAAATCAGATTTTCTTTAAAGAAGATATTAAATTTATAATATATATAAATTTAAAAGTAGGGTAATTTTAGTAACGGATCTGATTCGGCGACTATGATAGGATAGATCAAGAGTTCTCAAACCATCTCCATCTCTAAATATTATTATTTTAAGAAAAATGTTCATCTACATTCTACCAAAATAAATTTTCTCTTCAAAATTGAGACGAGTTCAAGTAAATATTTATAATGCATGTTGTATTCTCACGCTACATACAATTTCTTATGGCACACTTTGTGAAGCTAAATAAGAATTGTTGCGCAAGGGATAGGGAAAATACAAGAGAGTATATAAATTAACTTTATTTATTTCAATTGCATATAACCATAACATATTACAAAATGCATATCACAAAAATGTAATAGATATATCTAAAATCCTCGATTAATGGATACATGTATCCAATAAGAGGACCAACCCATAAAGGTAATTATTTAGCTATATATATAGATATTATAATAATACTCTCACACTCACAATATCATGATCATGGTTTGGTTTGAGTTGGAGTTAAAGAATTAGTAGAAAGGCATTCAGCTTTGTAGATAGGACAAAATAAGTTTGGATCAATATGGAGATCACAAAGTTTTCTCAATTCTGCACAAGATATCTGAGGAGGCACATTTGGAGATTGATTTTCAGTATCGTAAACAACATAATGTTCTTTCTCTATTTCACCACCATAAGCATAATCTCCATTCATAATTAATGCCACAACAACAACTACTACAACTAATGAAGTCATCATGCTTTTTGCCATAGTGTATTCAAATGATATTACAATTGTTTTTTTTGTTTTTCTCTTATTTCTTGGGATGAATTGGTTCCATAATCACTTCAATTTATAGAGCTAATGTTTTGCATAAATGAGAAGTGAATTTAATTCGGCTTTGCGTGAGAATAATAATTTTCTTAAAATTGAAGACCTTTGTGGAACCATTAATTAGTATTAAATGTTTTTTAGTGTGGTTTCCTTTTATGATTGTTATTTAAGGTTGATCGACTAGCTTATTAATAGAAGGAATATATCAAGCTCAAAAACTTTGTGGTAACTAATTGATATCAAGGTTTGGGAACCTCTCCTCTAAACTCACCGACTGATAATAATTACTAAATAATAATTAATTGTTAAAATAAAAAGTACATAAAATTAGGAAAGTCTAACATAGTCGAATGCATTTTTTTTAAAATTTTTCAAGAATACCAACACCATTTTATGGCAAAATTTTTTATTTATAGTCAAATTTTTTTCTTTTTAGTTAGGGATCAAAATAGTTCAGGTCGACCGACAGTGGCCTACAGCCTAGTCTACATTAGACTTAGGTCAAATCAGACTTTTTTTTTTATTAAACAGATAAAGTCAAGATTTCTAAAAAACTTATTTAGTTAAAAAGATCATGCTACATAATAAGCCTTTTAGATCAGTCTATTTAAATAAATATAAATAATCTTTTTTTATTATTACTATAATTATTATATTAAATTTTAATTTTTTGTTAAATATTTATAAGGTTTTAGTAATTTAGTCATATTAACCTCGTTTAGTTTTTGACATATTTAAATATTTTATTATAAAATATAATTTAAATATAATGTATATAAAGTCATGTTCTTCAAAATATGATGTTAAATATAAAAATAGAACTTAATTTCATTAACATATTAACTCTTTAATCTATTTAAAGATATATTTGATTACTTATTCAAAAATGTTAAAATAAAATAGAGTACCGTCCTTGTATCAAGGCCCTAAAAAATAAGTTAATGACATGCCACATCTTAAGAGTATAATTACTCCTGTCTAGCAATGCAAGCAAGATCTTAAATGAAAGTGTACTATTCAACACTTGCTTTTAACATGATTGGTTAGCTTTGTCAAAAGAAAGATAATCAATTAACGAATCAATAGGATCATTACTAATTTTATGGCGTAATTTGGTAACTTATTGTTGGCACGTATAAACACATACACAATTCTTGTGAATTGTGATACATGAGAAAACAAGTTGTGTTATGTGATTAAATAAAAACAATATTTTTACCAACAATTTTAATTTAGGTGTCAATTGTGGTTATCTTATGTAAAGTTCCCCACAAACATTAATTTGAATCCTCTTATGTTGTTTATGGTTTTTTGCGTTTGTCATTAATGATACTTTCTCGTAATTATGTTCTTATCTCCATTCATAGTTATTGCAATCTTTTTCATTACTGTAATTTGGTGTTCGTGCACAAGTTATAACTTCTATTTTAATTTTTATAACATATTTGTCGAGATTAGAAATTTTATTTTTAGAATAGATTGTGATCATATTTAAAGTTCAGAAAAATCATTCAAAATGACGCATGTGGAATACCAAATATGCCTTTAATACGTAGTGTTGTTGCTACATGTTGTTAGTTAAACAAATTATTATAGAATTTATTCGTTAACTAAGTATAAGTTTTATTTTTTGTCCATTATTAGATTTCATTATTAGAATTATGACGTTTATAGTTATGTGTTTGAGCTTTGTAACAAAATTTTGATGTGCCTTTGTTTGTCTTTCAGGATATTGTTATCATGCGATTTGTTGAAGTGTGCTTATGGAATAGGAAGATTTTCATTAAAGACTTAACATGTAAGTGATTGATTAATCATAATTCACTTGTTTGTTCTTATTTTCTGTTCACATATACTATATACTATTTTCATTTTACTCTTTTTATATGTTTATCTTATTCTAATGATGGGAGAGTTTAAATTTATACGTTTTCCTCTTATTAATTAGTGAAAATATATTTTAGAATTTACACACTCGTTCAATCTTATTTTATCTTATTATTACTTCATTTTGTTTTTGGATGCATGTACATATAGTAAGATGTAATTGGATGCATGTAAAAAAAATTGTCTTACACTTACCATACATATCAATTAATGTTTTTCATCATCAATTCCTTTTGTATAAATAGAAGAGATTTATTTTTCATTATCATCTATATCCTTAAATATAATATCTTATTGACTAAATTACATAATTAAAATACTAAACAGTATGACTAAATTTATCAATAATTAAGTTTAATTGCAGTTTGAGTCTCTTATTTTAGTTGAATCGCAAAAGTAGTCCCCCGTTTTATTTCTCTCTAGTTTTGGTCTCCATACAGAATTTTAGTTAAAAACTTGATTAGATTTCATATTTATTTTTTTGTGTTTGTTTAAATCACATTATGCCTCAAGATCTCGTAGTGCAAAAATTGTACATGAAATCTATAATCATAAATGGTGTGGATTAAAAAAATGACATTTCATCAAGTTTTGGACCAAAATTTTATTTGGGGACCAAAAAGTTGATAAAAATAAAATAGGGGAACTACTTTCGTAATTTAACTAAATAGATGGATCAAAACTGCAATTAAGTATAATAATTAATATTGTTTTTACATGTTTACTTTGAAAAGAAAAAAATAATTAATGTTTCTATCTCTATGATATTTATTGTTGATTGTAGAAAAAAATGCAAATTAATTAATTATGAATGTATTAATAAAGAAATAATTAATGTAGTTGAAAATTAAAAAATTATATTATAAAAAAAAAAAAGACAAAAATTCTCAAATGGATATTTAAGAACAGATGTAATATGTTGTAAAAATTAGTTAAATGGGTTGATTTACCCTTTGTATTATCACTATTCAATAATACATCTTTAACTAATATAATGTGAATATTAAGATTGATTCACTATGAGTCTTAGAGACATCTCCTTTGTAGAAACTTAAAAGAGTACTTACCCACCCATCAAGAAGCAATTGAGAACATTAATTGTTTGATTTTTAAATTTATAGATATTAAGATAATAATATAGTAAAATAGTAATATGTATCCATATATTAAAGTTCAATTAATATAGATTGCAATGTTGTATTGATAAAAAAAAAACAAATAGATAGATTACTTAAAATGTTGTAATTTAATTTTTCTTATTATATTTGTTATTCTACAAGCAGGTTGCACCATACCTCATCAATCACCTAGACTTCACCTACAAATTATTCATCAAGCTATCACAAATCATCATTAAGATGTGTCACTTGGCAGTCTTAGCTTTTGTCACTGGAATTGTATTATTTGTTTTCCTATTCGCAATTGTTCCAAAAATTGACACCTATGAGCCATCATCTATCGAGTTCAACATAACTGAAGCTTCAATCATGCAATTCAACCTCACAAGCAACAATACCTTATATTATAACTTTAAGATCAACATTACAGCAAGAAACTCCAATAACAATAGTATATCATATTATGATACAACCACTGCAGTTTCTTCCTATAAAAATAATAACTTTGCTTGGGCTTCTTTGCCACCTTTTGTTGTAGGTCGTATGAATACCATTTTGCTTGAGCCTTTAGTGTTTGAAGGGAATAGTGAGATGAAGCTTGAGCCTCAACAACTTGTTGAGTATAATAATGAGACACGTTTGAGGATTTATAATTTAGATTTGGAACTTGATGCTTTTTCACCAAGTGTGTTTTGTCCTAATTTGAGAGTTCCTTTAGTTTTCAATGCAAATACTTTCAATGTAACCCCATGCTCATAAATGTAATTATGCATGTGATTTAACTACATTTTGATTGATATTTTTTGTAGTGAAAAGGTTGCACTTGTTAACATGAGACAATTTGATTTATTTGGTTTGAAACTACAAGAAAAAAGGAATAGTATGATTTTTTTGTAATGAATAAATGATTCATATATACCTCTTTATTTAATTCAACAATGTTAATTAAATATACTAAATTTCTTATTAATGTATTGTTTTATAGTTTTTCTAAGACTATTTTAGCAAAATGAAGTTCAATTTTATGATATGAATAAATTAACTATGATCACACACAACTACTTTGTATGCAAATAAAATGCAACATTAAACTTTTTATTTTAATTAATTATGCAAAATTTAATTAATTTTGATTTATAAATCATTTCGAATGAAGTATCTTGCATAATTGCTTAGGAGTCGAAGAGTTACCGCTTTCAATTTCCAAGGAAATGAGAATTAATGTAGAACCACAAAATCTATATTTGTAAACTTCACTCTTCATTCATATTTTAAGTAACATATAATTACTTAAAAAATCACAAAAATTTTGCTTTAATCTTATTTATTCATTTGATCAATGACTTACTATCATTCATCTCATTTTCTCATAATAATAATAATAATAAAAGTGCTCTCACAGTTAATTGAAACTAAATTTCAGTTAAATCATACTATTCTTCTCATAGGAAGAAGCTATGTAACATGTATCTTTCGTATTGAATTTTATGTAACACATTTTTCTGCAATTAAACCATCTTGATATGACTATGTTAAATCACAACATACTACAATGATCTCTAGAAGCGCTACACGGTGCATCAACAATAAAGACAGTTAGATCTAAAGAGAAAAAATGATCGCCAATATGCAGGTGTCTGTCTAGACTATAAAATGTCTTATTAATAACAAAATTATATGATTATTTACAGGTTAATGATTAACCCGTGGTTATTGAATTTCCAATTGTATCACACAAAACTAAGTTTCTATCATAATACCTTCCAGTAGGCACCAAATCTAACTACTCGTTTTCTAGAAGTTTTATGGGTCATTTTAAATTGCATCGAGTGCTTAAAAGGTCTATTACATCTGGTTGCTGAGCAAATACATAAAACATAAATAATCATGACATCAGCAAGTCAACATTTCACGGAGAATAATCATATGAATCCAATTAAATAGATTTAATCCGTGTTTTGAATAAATATCTCACAGATAAATGTTCTAACAATGCATAACTGACAGCTTCAACTTAAACTCAACAGGTTCATTCTTGAAATGACCAAAAGTCACACTTAGATAACAAGTGCAACATAACATTTATTCCAATTCATACAGTCAATACAAGCATCCATATCAAGCTTTAAAAGACTCCCCTGCTTTTACCATATCTTCAAG
Source organism: Cicer judaicum (assembly GCA_037974835.1). Taxonomy (NCBI): domain Eukaryota; kingdom Viridiplantae; phylum Streptophyta; class Magnoliopsida; order Fabales; family Fabaceae; genus Cicer; species Cicer judaicum. Next base: position 2,372,766 of record JBBPBS010001102.1, read on the forward strand.
TACCTTAAAAATCTGTGGCTCTGTCATGCCTTCCAGTTTAATGCCTTTCTCAACGCCCAAATCTGGTATTAATGAACAAATTACAGGAAATGAGTGTTGATAAAAAAACAGAGAACCAATACAAAATAACGTGAATGAAAATGATGGGCTACAAGATATAATCAGAAAGGTTCACCATAAAAGCAATAAATTTGCAGAGAAGTAAGTATACCAAAATTGACATTATAAGGGAATTAGTTTTTTAATTGTATTTTAGGCCATTGACGATAAGCAAGTTAATCTGCAGAAACAATCTCAAATGAATTGACATTATAATATATATGCCTTTCTTAATCCGAGTTGGGTCATGTAAACACTTTAAGGAGGCAATGTTATTCTATAACTGAATTTGAGATATTGTTGGAAGGGAATAAAAGTACTCAAAATGAAAGAACTGAATTTTGACTTTTATATTCCCATAAATTAAAGGCCCTCAAAATGAAATTAAGGGGAAAATGCTGATTAGCAGTTTATCAATGTCAGTGCATTAATGTTACTTTCCTACAAATCCTTGTTATGAAACTAGGGGGAAAGCCGTGTGAAAGATGATATAGAATGTAAATTCAAATTACAGGGCAAGAATTCAAATAAAAAAAATGAATATTAAGATAGGTGATACCATATCTTGCCCATAATTGGGGTTCTACTCCACTGCATTCACGGATCAATATCGGCAATTTTGGGTTCAATGTCTTTAGTTCCTTATAATTCTTTTCAACAAATGCCCTGAGATAACAAAATAAAAGAGCTTATTTCATATTGAAATAAGTGAGATTTAGTCAAAAAGCAACCAAAAGATATATAAAAGATAATGCTTTGAAATTTGTCCATTGAAAGAAAAAAATATATCTAACCTTGCAGATGAGCTTGCAGGAGATGTCTGGCACATCAAAAACCGAAGCTCTTTTATGTTCTTTGAAAGATGTCCTCTCCATGCCATTGCTTTCCTAGCTCAAAGTTATAATATCTGTGAGATTTTACCACATCACAAGGCATGAAGAAAAGGAGGTAACAGCTAACAATGCAAGCTAAACAACCACTGGCACCTAGTGGTAGTCTGAATAAAAAAGCATATATCAGTTTTGGCACACTCCCTAACTTCCTCTCACAGAAAATCATATTATAGATGAAAATGTGCATTGTATTATTGAACTATGATAATCAAGAAAACAATAAGAGGATGATCCTCCAGAGAATTCACGCCCAAGCCTATGCTTCACATAGAAGCACTCCTCTGTTGCAACAAGTTATCATAATTCCATCATATCGTACCCTCTCCAAAAGATTTTCCTCCTACATTCTTTCACGGCAATTACTCTTTCCCACATATTAACAGATTCAGTTTATTTCATATACCAATTACTCCAGCAAAAACCCAATTATAATGAATGACATTCATGAGTGTGATGAGTGGTTAATTGGAGAGATGGATGACAACAATGAAGATGTTGTGAATGAGATAAACTTTAAAGATGATAAAAATCTAAATTGGGCTTCTCCTCTGAATCTTCAGGGTTGGAGATCCTACCACATATACTAGGTGAAAAATAAGGAAAAGGAAAGAACCCTCAAGTGGTGTTTTAATAAACTGCCAAAGCTTCTATGAAAGGTCCTGATGCAATTTCAACCTCAGAAAAGTTGTTGAAGATGATCAAGAATCAGAATTCAAGGACACTTTTGAGTAATCAAAAAGGAAGAATTAAATTTTAGGAACATAAAGAAAAAGAGAAATCCAATTCCACCCTTAATCTAGTCTTTTTTCAATATACAAACAAGTAATGCTCAGCACTAGAACCTAGAAAAAGTTCTAAACACTATAAATTTGGCATCTTATTACATAAACAAATTCAAGCATAAACCAAAAACCCCACTACAATGGTATAAACCTAGTTGCTTAACATCCACGAAAATGAATCAATCAAATCATTGTGATGAGAAAATCAAAATGTTGAAAATTTAAACATTTATTCCGAAAAAATAGGAGGGAACAACAATACATAAACTAAAATATAAAAATAAAATAATTTATATAGAAATTACAGGAGACAAATATTTTAGCTGAAAATTCAAAACTGTGACACTGAAAATGAAAGGAAGAGCAGAGACAATAAAAAGCCACTAGGTTTTCTAAAATGCTCTTCTCGTCAATCGCACCCCTTTAGCGTGGAATCGCAATGGTGCGAAATGGAGCTATGAGAGAGTAAACAAAATTAAATTAAATTAAATTAAAATAAATTAAACCTGGACGAGTTTCTCACTGTTTTCTGAAGGCCGATGATGAAATCCGGCTGCGTTTTTGCGGCAAATATTTTGGTGTTTTCACTCAAACTTGTTTCTGATGCGATATATACGACAAGGACAAAGCTTATACATGGAATTTTATTATAAATAAAACTAATATATTATTTATAATAACTAAAGAGTTTCCATGGTTATGTACTTGAAACATTGTATCATTATTATTAAGGAAATTGCATTTAACTCTGTCATGTTATTTTAAATGATATTAATACTTTTTTTTTAGTTTTTAAAAAAAAATATTCAGCTCCTCTATATTTATTATAAAAAAAATTATACATATCAATTGTTTTATATCACTATTTTAACTCTATTTTTTATTTCTAAAAAATATTAGAATACATAATTTAGTTGTACAACTAAAACATAATTATATTTTTTTTAAATTGCAATATCAAATGTATAATTTTATATTTATAAATTAAAACAAAAACTCTAATTGGGTTTTATAGTAAATGACATGAATCCATATAAGTTTAATAAAAAAATGTTCAATACTGTGTTTTTTAGTAGGTAGAAAGAAAGTGAGTGTCTTTTCGATACTAAAGAGGTGTTATTGTCATTTTATTTTATTATTTTATTATTTATTGGCAAAAATTATAACTATATCATCAATAACTTATATTAATTTACAATATCAATACACATTTATCTTTCTTTAACTTGAATATGATAATATAAATTTTATAAAACATAGTAGGAATATAAATGGAATTTTAATAATAAAAAATAACATTTCAATATAAATTTCTCTTGTTTTAAAAATTTGTTGATTTATCTTTTATTTAATAT
>JBBPBS010001102.1:2376185-2394161 GCA_037974835.1 Cicer judaicum
ATATATATATATATATATATATGATATTGTGAATTATTTTAATTAATATGTGTATTTTTTTAGAAGTGACATGATATTTAAACATAAAAAAATTGATGCATTTTTTTAAAAGATATTTTTTTGACAAAGATAAAAATTATAAAATGAATATATTTTATTTGATTTTTAAAAATTATGTTCCTTGTAAAAATTGTGTGATATGTGAAAATTGAAATTCTATTTTTATTTTTTCAACTTATTATGAATTGTTAAGTGAAACACTTTTCTTTTTTCAACTAATTGTCGTGTTCAGGTCACAATATTTTTTAAAAATAAATAAATAAAAATGAGATAATGATTGGTATAAATATACTCTCTCTCATTTCAATTCTCTCCCATTTCACTTTAAAATAGACAAAAATTATATCATAATGTGAGGTCACAATCATTTAGAAAAAAATTATATCACAGTGAAAATCATTTTCAAATTGATGCGATGATTAAAATAAATAAATAAAAATGAGATAATAAATAAAAATGAGATAATGATTGGTATAAATACATTCTCTTTCATTTCAATTCTCTCCCATTTCACTTTAAAATAGAAAAAATTTATATCACGATGTCTTCTAATTACTACAAAAAAAACTAACAATTTATATCACAATGTCAGATTTTTTCAGACTGAACCCACTGCACCTCTTATATTTATATATATATATATATATATATATATATATATATATATATATAATAACTAACGGTACATTATCAAAATAACAATAAATTATTAAAATATTCTTAAATTATATTATACAACAACTTTCTGTATATACATAAACTATGTTATATAGAAAGATAAATCAACTATTAACTATTAACAATTTTTTTTATGTTAATGATTGATATATGATATAATGTGATACTATTTTTTAATTGTGAATTGTTTTAATTATTATATGTATTTTTTTAAAGTAACACGATATTTAAACATAAAAAAATTAATTCATTTCTTCAAGAAGAAATTTTTTTGACAAATATGAAAATAGATATATTTTATTTGATTGAATCGTGTGAATTGTGTGATTTATGAAAATTGTGTGACTTGCAAAAATTGTGTGACTTGTAAAAATTAAAATTCTATTTTTTTTTCCAACTTATCTACTATGTATGAATTGTGTGATACTCTAAAAAAAACTATATGATTTTTAAAAATTTCAATTATAATATTTAAATTTCAATTATAATATTTTAATTAATATTTGTGGCTCTCAAGTTATCCCAAATATTTTGTACAAAATCCGTCACTAGATGAGTAGAAGTATTACATGACGCGCCACACTCCATTGTAGTTTTTATTTATTGTTTCTCCAAAAAAATAAAAAAAAAACCACGGTAGCATGTTTTAATTTTAATCTGATATGTCTTATAATATGCACTTTCAATTACCTTCCATCCACCAATTTAAAGTAAAAAGACAATGAGACGGTGAGTAAAAAAATAGATGAGTTATTAATCACTATTACATTGGAATCAGCTGCTGACAGGAAGGGTAAAAAGGTCATAATAAGATCCTTTGTATAAAATACACAAGTTCAACATTGACTTCAACACAGTATAACTTGAGTCACAAGCCATAAATTCGTTGGAAAAGAATTATATAACCAATCTCTTGTACCTTAGATAAATACAATTAATTTGAATCATAAGATCATAACAGTAACACAACAAAAGGCCAAAAATTTAAAATCACAATCTTCTTGCATGCAAAGAAAGACATACACGTAAAAAAAAGAAAGAACACAATGTAGTTATAATTCAATGATGTCTTCGCGAAAGGAGACAGAACCTTGAATATTTACAAGTGCTGCTACACACACCTCATGAACATTCACAACACCATTTTTCACCTTCTTAGAATTCAAACTTTCCAAACAAATCATTTTTTGCCCCAAGCAAAGCAGCAACACTGAAGAAGCACAAAGATAAGCATCAGTACAGCGACAAAATTATAAATCTTCCATATGTTCAAAAAGGAAGTGCAGGCTTACCTGTGCTTTGCCATTGGTAGGTTGCCTGCGGATAACATGCGGCCTCTCGTTAGGTGTTCCGGATGCATATCCGGCCCCGCCTTGTCTCTCTTCCCTCACTTTGTTGAAAATGTGAGTATAGCCGTCAGCTGATGCAGGGTTACTCACATCCCACTCGCCAAACTTTGGAACAGCAGCACCTTTATCAGGCTGATGTATCAGAATTCTAAAGTCAGAACATATTTGCAACAGAAAATCTCAAAATGATTCCAAGCTACAATGACATGAGGACGGATCAAGTTACTCTGCTTAATAACTTAGTATAAACATTGAATTTCACCAAATCGATTGTTGGTTATTGTTATATTATATATTAATACTCAAGTATACAAAGTTTTATTTAAATCAGAAATTTGTAGCTATGTAAACTCATAATTGATATTTACTTCTATTTTTAAAAAGCTTACTATGTGTCCCTTTGATGTTATTTGATGAAATATCAAATAGTTTTCAAATTTTATAAAAATTTGTGAAGTTGATCTACTCAAGAAGAACTTTTAATTTGATGGTTGGAATGATGTCTTAGATGTAGTCAAATTTATTGAGATATGGTTTAAGGGAGTTAGAAGATAGTTATGGTTAGGTGAAATTTTGTTAGATTAGTTATATTAAGAGCACTACATAAAAGTGCATCATGATTTTCTTTTAAGAGCACTATCATTTCAAGTTTTATATTTTCTTTTAATTATTTATCTCTTTCTTAGGCTCAAACATGATTTTCAACATGATGAACATGATGAATTTTAGTGTTTATAATGAGTTATTAACTCAATCTTAAGAAAAAATTTAACTTTTCATGCCATGCATGGTTAATAACATATACAAGATAGTATAAAAGAAAAAGAAAACTAACAGTTTCATCCCCTCGATTAGCAGGTCTTAACCGGGATCTTCCCGGTGTACCATGGCTGCTGTCATAGGAATTCTTTCCTTCTGAGGGACTATCTCTGCCAGGAGCTCTAGCTTGGCGATGAAGGGGTGATCGTTCAACACTGTACTCAGACCCAGTACTTTGTCTTGAAGGTCTTCGTCGATTATCAGCAGAACCTACTCCAACACGAGGAGTAGAATCATTGGCATTCTTATTGCTTACATTGTCTTGACGAGCTGGAGAGTTAACATAATTCTTACGATCACCATCTTCTAGACTCTTATGCAACTCATTTGATGATTGTGCTGATCCCTTTCCAGATGGATCCTCTGAATCAACTTTTGGTTTGGATTGGGAAGGAAGAAGGTGATCAGATGATGAATTATCAAAAACTAAATCTGAATTTTCTTCAGGGTCATTTGGGTTTATCATCTTTGTTCCGGTTCGGCCTTGCCGTGCCTTGTCAAAATATGCTGTATATGGAACATTGTCTCCACTGTTCCAATTGCCAAATTTCGGTACATGAGTTCGTTGCTGCTGCAAAATTGACACAATGAACAGTTTCTGTTAAGTTATTATGTTTCAATGAAATAGAAGCCAGAATACAAGGTTTAAATGCTAATGAATGTCCTATCACAATTCATTCAAATGAAAAACAGAATACAATGTTCAACTTCAACATAGAACAAGAGTAATTCCAAAGAAAACCTGCAAATCTTACTATAAGAAGAATTTACGAGATTCTGCTCAAGTAGACAAACTTAAGATAATCTAACTTTTTTTTTTTTACTGGAACGATAATCTTACTATTAGAACAGAAACTCCAATTCCATTTCAAAAGAATAAAGATACGAACATGAAAAAGGAAGAATACACTATGCTTGATCATAGTGTTAGGTCAATTGTGTCTACATCTCCAATTGCCGAGTGGCTGCAATTCGTCTTGATTATTGTCACCATTAGGATTTACAATATACAACTTATATTTAAATATTACATTCAAGATTACAACATTACACAGCTCAAGCAATCTATCTACTTATCACTAACTATGAGTCATACCCGACATTAAAAATCCCAATCTGTATAATGCATTTGTGCATGAAAAGTTCGATACACTTAATGTAGTTCTCTAGGTACAAACCAATGCCAACAGGTGCATAGTAGCAAAATTGCTGGCTTTACAAGAGGACGAGCCGGGGAGGGAACATGCTCAATCAAAATCCACCCAAATGAACATCAATAAGTTAATAAGTACTTTTCCATAAGTTAAGAACCATAAACTTATTTTAACTAAGAAGCTCCTATAAGTTAGAAACTAATCCAAACTAGGCCAAATTTATCTGCATAAAAAACATTGTTGCATGCATTGAATAAATAATTGTTGATTGCAAACTTTTATACCTGATTCACTAATATATTGCAGATTCTTCTTTTCACTACGAAAAGGTTAGGAAAAATCATTTTCATCAGATTTTCACATGATTTGAGGTGAGAAACATAATGGAACAATAGTGAGATAATTTATCAATGAACAAAAAATGTAATGCTTTATCTGAAGTTCTATAGGTCAAGTCTCTTCTTATCACTTCTGATATAAGAAACTCCTATGCTTGAGAACTACAGATTTGATTTCTTGCTATACTATATCATCAAAACATTAAGCTAACAAATTTTAATATGGTATCAGAGTCTATCCAAGATCTATTGGATCACCCGTTATCAAGCCACGCTTCAAATGTGAAGTCCCAAATTCTAATAAATTCATCCACATCCCAAATATCTTGGCATTGATATCATATTCCTGATCTCATGCCTCTACAATAACATAAAATTATATCATATTCCATAGATTTCCTATTTCAGGTAACAACGAAAATATTTCTCCTAATATCATGTAGCCATCATCTTATACAAGGAGGCTTGTTATTGACCATCAGGTACATACAAGATTCTGACCCTAAAACCACTCTCAGCTCCCTGCCTCACTTGAGTATTTAAGTGTCTTTGCAAGTACCCCACACCCTCCCCATTTAACTATCTTTAATCATTCCGTAAAATCTCCAAAAGTATTGCACTTTTTCACCTAAGCAAAATTACAATCTTGCAGTCATACTCAACAAAATACTAAGTCCAATTCTCAACATACATATTACCTCTAGAATTCACATAAGATGAAGACCCTCTATGTTTTTCATCCATTTAACCATTTGACTCTCACATTAATCACCGAAATAGTTAGCATTATACCATTTTAATTGACGCAGAATATACAATTAAGCGATTGATATGATTGAACATACTTTCATCATCTGTTTTCAATCACATTGGTGTTAAGATGTATAGTTCAATATTTTTCCACCAAACTTGCTTCTCCATACTTCATCTCAACTGATATATACATATTTGCAACATTTGATCGCTTGAAACACAACATTCTTGTCCATTTTCACTATTCTGTTTTCCATCAAAACAACTGCATCTTCCTAATGCAAAGTGATATTCTCACTTATGTATCAGAGGTATTAAGCAAAGTACCACAACATAGGAAAATAAAACCTATATCTTTAGTAATATTTCCTTAACATGTCACGCCAATTATGATTCTTTTTGCAACAGTCAATGTTAGTAATTAGTATTGTTAGTATTTTGCTGAGGGTACGGATCAACCCGCAATCTTTTTATCATTCTACTCCCTAACTCTCCCACCTCAGTCACCAAACCAATCTTTTATCCCCTTGTGCCAATTATGATTAAAATTTGATATAGTACGATCAGTCCAAACTCATATGCATCACAAGTATCAAATTGTCCAAAACATCAAATAGTATAAATAGTACAAATAGCACATGTTGCTACAGAAAAATCCAAATAAGTAAACATGGGATTGCAATTAAACAACAAATTCATAGTTACAACTTACAACTCAACTAGCTGCTTGTTTTGCAAGTTTCAATTCGATCCAAAATTATATTAATAAATAATTACACATCCAACTAGAATTATGATTATTAATCATCAACTAGGCAATTAATTCAACCTTAGGAAAAATTACTAAAAATTTATGATTAAAAAGACAAGGCTAAGCTAAATTAGAAACTCATCATGACTAATGAAACTATTAATAAAAATCAAGAGAATTAACATAGTAAGATATTTATAATTGAATTGCTTCATGATTCTAAGAAGCAAGAAAAGGAAGCTATTGATGATTGATCTAGCTATAGAAAATTAACCAAGTTGACCAAAAGAAATTAAAGTCTAATTTTGGTCAACTATTTCAAAGCAATAGATGATGAACAAATGAGATAACTAGTGAAGGAAAAAAAACATACACCTAACACATAAAACATAATGCAAGAGATTGAAACTGAGTTTCCATAAACATATAAATCACAACAAAATCATGGATATAAAAAAAAAAATATACAAAAGAGAAGAAGAAAAAAAAACTTACTGCCATTTCCTTTTAAGCTTGAAAAAAGCACCCAGAAATTGAAAAGCAAAATTCTCCAAAAAGAAATTTAAAAAGATTCAGCTTTTTAGGATTAGACCAAGTACAAGTAAAAAAATTCAGAGAACCCAAGAAGCTCTTCCACAAAATTGAATGACCCAGCAAGAGAGAGAAAGCTTTAGAAAGAGGTTTATCGACCGTTGACCGGCGCCACCGGTAATGTTTGACTATTATTATTTTCTTGTGTCTGTGGTTTTTATGTTATTTTTCTTCTCTGTTTCAAAATTTTCTATATCCAATTGAGTCATGCATAGCAATAAGATTTAAAATAAAGGTTAAATATTTTTTAAAATATTAAAAAAAAATTCAACTTTTAATTTGATTTATTTAAACTAAAAATATAATTTTAATCCCTTTAGAACTTTATAAAAATCTATTCCATATATTTTCAAAAATTTTTTAACTTCGTATAAATTAAATTTAAATATAAAAAATTAAAAATAAAAATATAAAAATTGAATTTTAAATTAATTTTTTTTGAATTAACTTTTTATATTGATATAAATACGTTTACAAAAATTCATTCAAAAATAATATATTAACTTAATAATATAAACTAAAATTACAAAAATTACAAATATGATACTAAAAATTATATTTTTATTTTATAAAAATTTAAATTTAAATATTAAAAATTCTATAAAAATTAAAATCATATTTAATTCCATAAATAAATAAATCTGACAAGTAAATTTTTATGCCTCCAACAAAGTTAATCAAAACTCTGTCGGAAAAAACAGTAAATTAAAATCGGATTACATAGTGTGAATATTGAGAGCAAATAGTGTGAATATTGAAACCATCCCATTCTCCTTAATCTCAAAAGGAATATAATGAGAGTTATTTATTCGAGAAGAAGAGAGTACAAAAACTACAATAGACTAAATTTAAGAGATAGGTTGATATCGTGTAAATTTTAAAATTTGTTCAAGTCTTACGTTTGGAAAAAAAAATATTTTTTATAAATTTAAGTAGAAATATACATGTTTTTTAAAATTCAAGTTTTATATTAAAAATAATTTTTTTTTTAAGTCTCATGTTAGAAAACTCTCATATTTTAAGTAGTTTTCAATTTTGTAAATATTAAAGTCTCACATTGGTTAGAAAATATATATGAGTTTGCTTTCATCATTATATAATTAGTTTCAAATTATTGTGAAATGTACACCAAATTTGGATGCATTTTTCAACAATCTCTTTTCTTCTTTTGATTTTTAGAGCATTTGATTTTTAGAGCGGTTGTTATGTGGTAGTCCTAGAGCGGTTATTATGTCGTAGTTATGAATAGTCGTAGTACCATATTGCGAATGACTTTAATCATCATATTGAGAGTAGCTTTAATCGTCATATTGATGGTGTAATTCTAGAACAGTTTTTTACGGTGTAGTGTCTTGCACAATTTGGACAGTACCACAAAAAGATTTAATTAGAACGACCTAGTCTGCGACTCAACCCATTAATATCTTTGGTAACATAAATTGTGATTTTTAAATCGTTTTTTGAAACTAAAAATAACAAGATAGGAACTGCTAGTCCCGAATAGAAACTGATTTTAACTACCTGACGGAATTGGCTAAGCAGGAGTGTTTGGAATTCCTTCGTCATAAGCCTTGATTGAAGTTAGCTAATATGATATACAAATGGCGTGTTGAGTCAAGTTTGATTTATCTCTTATTTAGTTTCATAATGTTTAAACTCTAACTCGTCATTCAATCCGATTAAACTTGATGAGTTGCAAATTCAATAAAAATAGCACGTCAAATAGTAATCTTTAAATTTAAAAAAGAAAAAAAAAATTAAACATGAAATAACCTAAAGCACATCACCTACAGTTGTTACAACTTGTCAATCTATTCAAGAATAGTAAATAATATCATTGTTTTACAATCCCTAACTTTCTAAGTTAGTGATTTGATTGGTAAATATTTTTAGAGAGTGAATCAATAATAACATAAAATAATTATTTAAACTAAAAGTGATTTGGGATGAGACAGGTAACACAAACTCAGTCTTTTCTCTACTTTGTTCTTGTTTTGTCTTTAGTTTTTGTCTCTAATTTTTTTGGGATCGGGTCAAACTCAACTCATTACTTACATGTCAAAACGAGTTTGTGGGACGTATCGGGTCTTGTACACCCCTACTGGCTAGTATTATATGTCACATTTACACGTTCAAAAGTAACTTGCATAGGCCAATAGTTTTACAAATATAAATAAGTATGAGACACGTTAAAATATAAGAGATACTTTTCCATCGATATCACCTATTACCATTTGATAACTTGTAATATCTTCATTTTATAAATGCACACAAACAAACAACGAATGAGGTAAGTTTCAAAAGCATGTTAATAATACATATAAATAAGAAGAACAAATATAATAAACACATTAAGTCGTAAGTTGGCGCATCATGACATCAAATTAGACAAGATTATAACATCACAATTCAATTTATATCATTCACAAAGAAGTACTCAACACTTTTACTTCAAATACTTTTACTCAACACTTTTACTTCAAATGATATCATTTTAACTCTGAAATACTTGGTTAGGAGTCTTAATATTATGTCACCATGCAAGTGGATGAATAATTCAAATTGGTCATGTCATTGTAGATTCCTTAAATCTGTTAACAGTCAAGGTAAACGTATATTGCATCATAGCTCCCAATATTTGGAGGGCTACCCCAAGTCACATAGAATTGTCCACCAGAATAGCCACAAGGTCTAACTGCATTGCCTTAAGGCTCAAAAACAAACCTCGGCGATCAAACTCATTAAGTTGTACTTCCTTAAATCATTGGGTTTGTTAGACCCTCCATATATGATGATCATACACTCCATTGAGTCATAAACCTCGACATCTAATTCCCTCCTCTCGTCAGCCTAGACCACTCCATCAGAACACCATCCTCGACATGGGGTTAGGTTCCACACAGTTCAATGAATCACAATTAGTATGCATTTCATCGTATTGATCAAAGTTATAACACTATAAGTCATCGAATATGTATTATGATCTCATATTCTTGTGGTCATGTATTGTATTCAAAAGATTCACAAAGTATAATACAATGCAAGAATCATATCATTACACCTCACATCATATAATTATGGGTATACAACACAATAAATTTCAATATATTTCGTTTCATTTCAGAACATCAAGTAATATGACACAATGAATCTCAAGACATGCATTCACATCTTTTACATTCACGCGTTCATGTTATTACGTTGTTATTATACACAAATAACACAATCGAAAGACACAAGATTCGATATGACGTGATAATCAACAAATAACATAAAATACACATAAAGATGCAAGTTCTTAGTAATTCACATATAACAAATTCACTTAAATTAAATTATAAGATGCAAGTTCTTAGTAATTCACATATAACAAATTCACTTAAATTAAATTATACATTACCTTATAAATGTTTATATTTCATTTAAATCCCTACACCTACATATAATTAACAAGTAACATATATAGAAAATTTGAAGTCTCACATTGCTAAGTGTGAAACATGAAATATTTTTCTTATCTATTTAAACCCACCACGCCTAATTACCAATTGACATATGTTTAATTTTTTTTTTCTCTTCTCTTTCATATTGATAAATAAACGTATATGTTTTATGTGTTGTTGCTATTTTTATGCATTTACTTTTTTTTTATACAAATATATAATACAGTTGATCACATGTGGTACAAAAAACAGAAAGGATAAGAAAAACCATCATAAAAAATGTCTATTGCCATAGTCTATTGTTATAGGTAAAAAAACATAGTAACAACTCAATATTTTTTTGGTAAAAGGAAGATACATTATCGGTTTAAATCAGTTTTATACTGATAGGTAGTAAAAATCGTTGATTTTTTAATTTTATTACACGATTGTAATTATCATTAAAAAATAATTATATAATTAATAGTTTGAATTTGCTATCAGTATAAAATGATTTACACATACAATCTATAGTCATTAAATTCATTTTTATTAACGTGAACAACTTAATTTAAAAATAAAAAAATATATAATATAAATATATAATGTAAATATTAAGAGTAAAATTTAAAACATACAAATATTATTACACTGAAACAAACAATTAAAATAAAACATCATATTATAAAATAAACAACGGATAGACGGATACATGAGTACCCTAGACAAGCAAGAATTCTTTATGAGCAAATATTTATTTTGATTTTGCTTAATGACGAGTTAAGAACCAAGCTTTATGACATTAGCGAGACAATTGTCTATTGGCTTAGGAATGGGTAAATTAGTAAAAGGACATTCCGAATTTATTCGCTCCAACCTATAAAATTAAGAAAAATAAATTAGAATATTTCAATTTCCATAAATATATATATATGGAAATCTACAATCCATCTTGTAAAGTATAACTAACATTAATGGTCAATCTAAAATGTTTATTTAAAAAAGCAAGTGAAAGAAAAAAAAATAATACTAACTTGTAATTAAGAACGAAATAATGTAGAAATATGGTTACTGTGAATCTGGCTAGGTCATTTCCTGGACATAGTCGTGGTCCTGCTCCGAAAGGAATAAAGGTTCCTGTTGTAGGATTATAATCCTAGAAAGATAATCAACATCATTAGAAAAAACATCTCTTATAAACATTAAACATAATTCTTTCATTATCACAAAAATTTTATCAACAAAATATATATGAAAAATGCTTAAACATAATAATTATTATTATGTACGTTAAACTTGGAATGTGATTAATTCCAACTTACATCCCATCTTGATGGATTAAATACTTGTGGATTTGAATAATACTCAGGATTCATATTAATAGCTCTCGTCCAAACCATCACTTTCCATCCTTTTGGTATGCAGTAACCTATAAATTAAATTATATATTGAGTACAACACATATAATTGATTATTCGTTTTTAATTATCGAGTTACATAGCTAGAAATATAGATTATTTTAATTGATTTAATAAATATCAATTTTATTAGGTTAAATATATTATTTGGAGTCTCAAAATTTACGATAGTATTCAATTATCGTCATTTCTACCGACAAAAAAAATAAAGATTAAATATGTTAAAAAGTAATTAATGTGAATTACCGTTGATGTTGACATCCTTTGTTGAATGTCTAAAAATTGAAAAGAGATTACTTCCAAGACGTAGTGTTTCGTCTATAATCTACAAGGTTATACAAAGATATCCAACACTTTTAAGGTAGTATTTTTACCTTATTTGTAATATAAAAGTATACAAATTAAGTATACTTAGATCATCTCCGAATATTCTTACCTGAGAAAGATAAACCATTTTTTTTATTTCCATAATACTTAATCCTTTTTGTGAGGAGGGTCTTGCTTTTATGATTTCTTCTTGCTCTTCCTATAAAATATAAAGACAGTGATTGATTAATTAGTACTTTTATTTTCCACTATAACTTCGATTTTTGTAAAGTTGACAATTCTTTTTTTTGAAAATTAGAGATGTATACCCTTATCTTGTGTACATATTATTATTCATTTATAGATAAATAACATGTTCAATAAGAAGTTTGCTAAGGCTAAAAAAAAAAATACATAATGTAAGATCAAAGTAATCTAAAGTGAAAATGCAAATTAGAGAATATTTCTTAAGCACTAGAGTAAAAATCTTACTAATTAATGTGACAACTGAATTACCTCAATGAAGGGAATGGAACAAAATAGAAGAAAAACAAACACCAAATCTAAATCTAGATCCACCATATTTGAACTAGCTAAAGCATGAGTTATTTTGGTTTTTTATTATTCTTTTTTCATAAGTTTTTCAGCGCAACTCAACTTCTCCTTTCTAGTTTTTTTGTGTGATCTTGTAATAGATTAATAAAGCTTAATTTCGTTGGTTTCAGAAAGAACTCACCCATGAATGTGATTTTTGAGAGAGAGATAAATAATTAGGTGTCTTCATCGGCTAAAAATGCCCTAAAAGTTATGTATTTAGTGGGCTTTGCCTATTTTTCTTTTATAAAAAAAGTTATGCATTTAGTTAGTATCTAAGATTAAGAGAAAAAAAATAGAGAAGCTATATAAATAAGTATTATAATTATGTTTTACGGATGTCTAGGCGAGGGCAAAAAGAATTACAATTTAGTAATTAGAAAGTAGGAGTACTCACATCAAAATTGATAAAAATAATAAATAAATATAACTACAAATCGATGTAAAAAAATCAAAAATTACATAAAATTGAACATTATTCGATGTGTTTGAATTCTCTTTAATGAAAAGCGCACTGATCGGATCGATTCAGATTTCATATTAAATTTTAATATTTTTTTATTTTTTTAATAGTATTAAGTATTGCATAAATTTATTATTTGTTAATTTTAAATTTTATTAATAATACTTATTTGTTTAATGTAATATTTTTTTTTACAATTGCATATATTTCAAACATAATTTATCAATATTATTTTAAAATGTTAATTTTTAGTATATTATATTTTGTTTTAAACATGTTATTTTAACTTAACTTTATAAAAAAAATATTCCATCAATATCTTATAATTGTAATTTGGATGGTAAAAAATTAATCCAATTTAAACCACATTTATTCATTTCATTCTGATTCAAAATCTCTAAACCTTTTAAATATGTTCATTCTGATTTATGGGGTCCTTCAAGAACAAAGACTCATATTGGATGTTCTTATTTCTTAAACATCATTGATGATTATTCTAAGAAAGTATGGATCTATGTCATTAAAAGTAAAAAAGACAGTTTTATGAAATTAAGCATGGCGTATGCAAATATAAACTCAAAAGAAATCTAAGTTGAAATGTTTATCAATTGACAATGGCCTGAAGTTATCTTTCAGAACAGTTTAATAAGTATTGTAGGGAATTAGGTATTCAAAGACATAGAACAGTTGCAGATACCCCTCAACAAAATGGCATTGCTGAAAGGATGAACAAAACAATCTTAGAAAGGGTCAGATAATGATCTTGAGTGTAGGGTTGCCTAAAACATTCTGGGGAGAAGCTGTAGTGACAACAATGTACCTGATCAATAGATGTCCTTCATTAGCTATTGGATTTAAGACACCAATTGGGACGTGGAATGGCAAACCAACTAACTACTCAAATCTTAAAGTATTTGTCTCCTTAGCATTTGTTCACACAAAGCAAGATAAATTGGATCATAGAGAAATCAGATGTATTTTCATTGAATATCCTAAAGGAATAAAAGGTTACAAGTTGTAGAGGATTGACCAAGGTGTGCCTAAGTATATCATATCAAGAGCTGTAGTGTTTGACGAAACAAGAATGCTCATGATTGACAAAGAACATTCTTCGTTTCAGTTCTGCAAAACCAAATAACATTGTCCATTTCAATGCTGCAAAAACGAAGAACACCAACAAGACAACACTTCAAGCAGCTATACTGAGAGTGTTCAAATTGAGGTGGAGTCACTTAAAGACCTAGAGATTAATCATAGAGACATTAATGAAACATCACCTGATTATAATGCTGCAATAGAACCATATTTGATCAGTTACAACTTGGTAAGGGATAGAGAAAGAAGGGTTATCAAGCCTCTAGTGAGATATGGTCAAGTAGATTTAATTTGTTATGCTTTAAGTGTTCCGGAAGATCTTCAAGAAAATGAATCAAGCAACAACAAGGAAGCCATTAACAGTGAAGACAAAGAAGCTTGAATGACATCTATGAATGAAGAGATGTAATCATTAGAAAAGAATCAAACCTGGACTTTGGTTGACAATTCTAAGACTCAAAGGGTAATTGAATCAAAATAGGTGTTCAAGAGAAAGGAAGACATTAAAGGTCAAGAGAAGATAAGTTTCAAAGCAAGATTAGTTGCAAAGGGATTTTCTCAGCTCGAAGGAATATATTTCAATAAAGTATTTGCACATGTTGTAAAACATTGTTCAATTAGAATTTTGTTTTCAATTGTAACTCAACAAGACTTGGAATTAGAGCAGTTGGATGTCAAAACAATATTTCTACATGGTGATCTTGAAGAAACCGTTTATATGTAGCAACCTGAAGGATTTGCTAAAGGCAGCCACAAGGTTTGTCTTCTAAAAAAGTCAGTGTATGGCCTAAAGCAAAGTCCTAGACAATGGTACAGGAAGTTTGATGATTTCATGATAAAAATTGGTTTCCAAAGATATAGTTTTGACAACTGTGTTTACATTCTGAAATAGAAAAGTCAAGAACATTCTCCAACTTACCTATTACTTTATATGGATGATATTCTTCTTGCAAGCTCAAGTAAAGATCATATTAAAAGGCTCAAAGTTGACCTTAGTAATGAGTTTGAGAGGAAAGAACATGGAGAGGTCAAGAGGATCTTATGAATGGATATAAAAAAAAACAAAATGAAGGACGAACTATTTCTTTCACAAGCTACCTACGTGAAGAAAGTTGTCACTAAATATATAATGTATGAGGCAAGACATATTACTATTATTTGGGGAAAAATTACAAATTGTCTATGCAAGACTAACCTAAAACTGGTGAGGAAAGGCAAAGAATGAGTATCATTCCAAATGCTAGTGGAATTGGCAGCATAATGTATGAAATGATATACAATAGGCCAAATTTGACTTATGTTGTGAATTTTGTTAGCAAATTTATGACTGATCCAAGAGCACTGCATTTGTCAGCACTTAAGTGGATTATGAGGTACTTAAATGGCTTCCTGACAACAGGTTTAAAGTTCAAAAAGACTTACCATGACAAGGAACCAATCAAAGGATATGTGGACTCGGATTTTGTTGGAAACATGGATACTAGAAAATCAATTTATGGTTAGGTTTTCACTCTATATAGGACTGCTATAAGTTGGAGAACAATTACACAGTCGGTGGTAGCAGTTTCTACAATGCAAGCAGAATTCATTGCTCTTATTGAAGGTGGTAAAGAAGTTATATGAATGAAAGGATTGATTGGTGAACTAGCAGTGAATTAGATACGTGTTTCAGTTTATTGTGACGGTCAAAGTGTCATACACTTATCCATGCATCAAGTGTGTCACAATAAGTCTAAACACACTGATGTTAAGTTTCACTTCATAAAGGATATGATTGATTCAAAGCAGGTTTCAATAGAGAAAATTGTAACTAAGGACAATCATGTTGATGCATTCACCAAATCACTTTTACAAACTAAGTTCAAGCATTGCTTGGACATAGTTGGCTTCGTCAAAGAGTAAAGTTGAGGCAATGGAAACAAGAACAATAATGAAATCATTCAGATATTGAGTCAAGGTGGAGAATTGTGAGGATATGCCTCAAATCAAATAACAAGTGTTAGTTATGGTTAAGAGTTAGTTATAACTAATTTCGCCAAGTTAATTATGACAAAGGTAGTTATAGTTACTTAAGTTAATGTGCATATATATACCATAACTGTAAATGCATGGTTGTCTAGTAGTTGATGTTGTAATTTCTGAACATTGATTGAGAGAGAGACATATGCAAATGAAATTCATAGAAATTCAGATAAAAGTCATTAAGGGAAAATAAAAAAGTGATTGTGATGAAAACTAGTATTGTTGAGTTTCAATAGTAATAGATACTAGGAGAACAATCTTGAGGTGGTCTTATTCTTGTAAATTTAAATCTCAATAGTGAATTCTCTTGTCTTACTTTGATTTGAAAAACTGCATAAATGAGAACGTTGAACGTTCTCTGTTTTCTACATTTTTTAGCAAACGTTCTCCGTTTTTATCTCTAGTCAAGAATATTCTTTGTTTTATGTTGAAACTAAGAACATTCTTCGTTTTAATTTCTGATTTTACAATTTTAATTTTCTATTTTGTTAGTTAACTCTTGTTGCAGATTCTAATATTATATTTTAACAACTAACAACTTTGAAAGGAAAAAAAACAACTTCGGAACAAAATTAAAAAGTAACAAATTATAGGCGAGTTACCTTGGCTTTCTTCAAACAAAGTGGATTTTGTGTAAGATATGTAATTGACAACATCATAGTAGTTGCAGATGTTTCATGACCACCAAATAGAAGCATGACCAATGAGTCAGTAATGAACCCATCCTCCAATTTTTTACCCATATCGTCATCCATTTCCAAAAGAATATCTACAAAATATTTCTTTTCCCGAATTTTTCCATTTTCTATCATCTTTCTCCTTTCCTCAATAATAGATTGAACTATTTTGTTTAATTTCATACGCGCCTAAATTATAGTCATGCAAAATGAGAAAAGAAAATTCAAACAACAACAAAAATACATCTAATATAGATCTTTAAAAAATAATTTACACGTGAATCCTTAATATTTAAAGTAAATTGCGAATTTTATAGTATAAAATGGAAAAAAAAAAATAAAAGTTTACATTTGGATATTTTTTAGTAGTTCGTATTAGATAAGCACCAAAAAAATAAATAGTGAGGAGAAAATGGAATAAGAAATAGAAGTGACGAACCTGAAGTGCTTTTCTGAATGGAAAAAAAGGTACATTTATGGGCATTATAGAGTAAAGGCCACTAGACATAATACTAAATAAATCTCCACATTTTTTAAAGACTGCTTGATCAAAAGGGCCCATGAAAATGTGAATGATAACTTTAAAAGCAATGTTCCTTGTCTCATTAAGCAACTCAATAGGGTGTTTCATGCTGGACAATTCTTCTAATTTATTAATCACAATATCTTCAATACAATCTAGGTACATTGCTAATGCATTGTGACCAGCCATAGGAGCCATGATTAGTCGTTTAAAATTCCTATGTTTGATATTTTTTCTTCGAATCTGTGTTAGTTTAGCCAAGGATTTGGGATAACCAAGCGTAAAGTTAACATCATCATCTGCCAATATTTTTTTGCATATTGAAGGTGTTGTGATAATAACGCCTGGTCTCCAAAACAAGTGTGTCTTGTAGATGCCACCTCGTCCATTTCTGAAACATCGTCAACAAGTAAAGGACGAGTTTATATCATATTCAACAATTATGAGAGATAAAAGATAGATAGGACATTTTTTTAAATGCTGAAAATATATATGTAATTTTTTTTTGAATTTATGGAAATATTTAATTTGTCATACAAAATGAATTTTCATCTAGGTGTAAAATCCATTCTTCAATTCTTATTGTTAATTACTGTCTCTGTGCATGTTCATAGCATAAAAACTGAAAAGAATTGAACCATTTTTTATGGTTTGGTGAACTTATTTAAAATTGAACCATTTTTTATGGTTTGGTGAACTAATTTAAAATTGGTCTGTTTAATATTTTAAACAAGTTTTTAGTTCAAATAGATTTCGAATTAATTTTTCAAAATTCTTTTGAAAAAGTAAATATCGATCTTTTTTGAGTAAATAATTTTGTATTTTCTTTCTAGAAAAATAGATGTTAAATGCTTTTTCAAAATAAAAAATTTCAATTATTTTTGGAAAAAAAATTCATAGTTCTTTTGGGAGAATTTTTCTTGAGAAAAATAGATATGAAAAATTTTCAAGAAAAATGTTTCA
>JBBPBS010001102.1:2394270-2405695 GCA_037974835.1 Cicer judaicum
AAATCAATCTTTTATTTTTTTTTCAAAAATTTTCAAAAAAAAAAAGATTTAAAACATGTTTTTAAATTTTTTAAATATATAATTCAATTCATAAACTATGTAATTGGTTTGATTTATTTTAGTACAATACAATTCAATTTATTAATATATTCAATTAATAATATATTTTGCAGATCTCTAACTTTGCTCTAGTACTATACATAAAAGAATATGCAAAAGAAACACTTTTAACATTTTTTTTCCACATTTTATTTGAAAAATGACGTACATTAAATGAGCTTAGTATATTAATTAATGGTGACACTCACTTATACGGATAGATACATTTATATTGAAAATAGAAATAGAGCACCAAATAAAAGTAAAATAAATAAATAATTAATAATATATTTAAATGTATGACTTTTTCTTATAATAAATTGTAATCATAAGAGTATCAAAGAAAACTAAACATTTTCTTATATATATTTTTTATCAATAGAAAATAAAAACAAACAAATGAAAGAAAACTAAACTCTTAAAAATTGAATTTCTATAGAATTTGCTAAACAAAGGAGAGGTACAAATAGAAAATACTCTTAGACATGATGAACAAGAACAAGTGATAAGAAAACATTTTCTTATAATATATGTGATCATAGCAATAAGTGTTATAGAAAATGAAAATTAAAGAAAAAGAATAAACAAAAAGAGAAGGGAGAAAATGAAAGATAGTTACTTGGTCACAATATTGTTGATGAATGTATCTGGTTGACCGGATGAGAAATCTTTGTAAAAGGTCCATAGGTTTCCAATAATAGGCCATCCCATGTCACCAGGTGGTAGTGGGTATTCTTTCTTTCTCAATTTAAGATCATAATACCACTCATTCAAATTTCTCAATACTTTCTTACCAAAAATGTACAATGCCAACAAAGTGGCACCTAACAACAAAAACCATTCAGATTCCATTTTTGAAAATTTCTTACCTAGATCCTATGTATTTATTTTGATGTGATTTTTTTTATTTTATTTTTTTAGAGTACTTCCCCCACAAAATCCGATAAAATCCTTTTTTTTTTTTTTTAAATTTATTGCCTTTTATTTATCCCATGCATGGCATGGCATGACATGCCATTATAAATATATATAAAGAGGCAGTGGACTTTCATTCACATGCGTACATAAAAAATTTAATAAGTTTTCTCATGGAGATTATTTTAAATTGTATAATTAGCGATAAATATGCAATGTACAAGCTAAATAATTTTATTAAAATAATTTTTCTCATGAAGAGTGAGGAGTATTTTATTAGTGATCCTTATAACTTTTAAAGTCGATTAGTTATTATGCCGACGGTTTTCACATGGTTTTGCAACGTTATTGTTTTAAAAATGTTTTTCTTTCATTGCGTTGAATATCGATAAAAGGAATGCTAACAGTAGATCACGATGATGAAACTAATCAAACAAGGGTAAAGTAGTCGAATAGAAAATGAGTCATGGATAAAGAGGTAATGCCAAATTAATGATTTCACGGTTGAAACTTTTCGTGTATATTATTTTCACATCATTCAGTATTTTTGTATCAATAATGTCCTCATAAAAAATAAATAGAAAAAATTATATATTTAATTCAAAATTTAAGTGAAATGTATCTATTTACTTGATAAAAATATTAGAAATGTAGGATATAGTGACGGTTTTCTATCTATTGATATAAGTTGCCAAATTTCGTATGATATGCTATACCTACAGCTATGTTTCCATCACTATACTTTTTAGTGGCAAATTTTACACCTATATACTCTTAATGTTGCTATAATAATTTAGTTTTTTATTTTATTAAATTAATTTGATTAAAAATTAAATACACAATAAAATAAATTTATTTAATTAAGTAAACTAAAATAAAATTTCCATTATATTAAAAATTAATATTTTTTCAAGCAAATAAAATTAACAATAACTAAGAGTATCATCATACTAGTAGTCATAAATAGTTTTATAAAAATTTCAAAACAAAAAAAAATAGTCCACATGATTTTCCTTCTTCTGTCTCCAAAAATAAATTAGTTTTTGTACCTGCAAACAGTACAAAGACCAAACGAATGATCAAACTAAAAAATATTATTCATAAAAATCATAGAAAATATTAACAAGTTTAGTGAGAATTAGTTAATACTAAGTAAATATTGTAATTTGATGCACAAATTGACGCAACAAAGCTCATGTCTCTTGACCATCATGCTTGAGAAAATTCTCAAAGGCATGTTAAAATGAATTCTGATGTTGCAAAGGATAAAAAATAAGACTTCTTGAATCTTCATAAATAAAGAGCTCAAACTTGCTTCTCATGAATTGCTGAGATAAATTAATATACCACAACTAAAACAAATGCAAACATGGACTACCGAGGTTGTTTGATTGAGTTCTGAATTTCTATTTTCAAAAATTTATTTTAAAAATTTGTTTTTTAAAATATAATAAAATAAAATTTGTTTGGTACTCCGATTTCTAAAAACTATTTTAGAAATGGGAAAATAAAAAAAAAATTGTTTGGTAAAATTATTTTTAAAACATGATTTGCAATTTTTTTAAATGAACAATATTTCAAGCTTTTAAATTATAAACAAACAAAAACAAAATTTAACTAATTCTATATATAATACTCAATGCTATTCTTATACAATATATTTTATGAATTTAAATTATATTTTCAACAACTTTTTTTATGGAACAAGTTTTAATGAAGTATGGTTTAGAGAATACAATTAATTTAATTTGGAGAATAATTATTTTTTTTATTATTTACATACGATTAATTAATTTTCTTAAAAGGTATAAGGACTTTTTTTTTATTTAAACCCTATTTTTCGAGATAATGATATTTTATTTTTAATTGATTATTCTTTAGCTGAAACTTGAATCTAATCATTTGATTGAGTGTAAGGTATTTTTTTTTTTTATATATAAGATTAAAAAGAGTAATTTATCATAATTTTTTTGTCTTAGAAAAAATAATAAATACTACTATAAATAACTCACAAAGTTTCGATTTAAATTTTTGACTTTCAACTTAACAATTTCGATGAGATATGATTAAGGATAAATTATTACTTTTTAATAGACCACAAAAATAAAAATAAAATAATTAACCTTCACACCTAAATCAATGTCACCTTCAAATAGAAAAATAAGTTGTTAGAATCTTTGAGTGTGTGAAAAACAAATGAAAAAAATGGAAATATAGAAGAGGAAGTTCCACATAATTACATAAATGCCATTAAGGAGAATTCTCACTTCACTTCTCCATATGTTTTTAAAGCTGACAAATAAAAAAGGAAAACATCTAAACGTTTTTCCTTTTTAAAACATAAAATTAAAACACTTTCTCAAAACTATTGAATATAAAAATCTCTAACAAACAAGTTTTTTATTTTAAAAATTTAAAATAATTTTTAAAAATTGTATCAAACGATGATGGAATGTAGATGATATATTCCATCGTAATTAATTGACATAAAATTCAAATTTAAATTAATCACTTGAGTTATAAAACTTCACGCTATTATGTATTATTTAACATAGGTTAAACGATGGAGAGAAGAAAATTGGTATCTATATGAAATATCTATGAGAAAAAAAAAGTCAAAAAATGAGATTCAAACAAGGCTAAACAAATGGTTAAACAATTGACTCGATATCATAGGAGAAAAAAATGTATTCATCCTCAATCAAGGATTGAAAACACTTGTAAAATCATGTGCTTGAAAGTACCAAAAACAAAAATCTATCCAAACCACCATGATACAGTCCTAGACCAAACATCAAAAGCCCAGGTGAATCTCCATCAAGGCATACATTTGAATCTCATCAAACCATTACAAATTTATTATTATATTTTGCTTTTGCAAGTTTTTTTTTCTTCTTCAAAACACAGGATGGCACTCTAAGAAACAAACTAAAAACAACAACACCAGAAAGTTTTGTGACATAAGAAGCAAGCAATTGTTGATTTACAAACAAAACTAGCTAAGCACATGACACTTTTATCACCTTAGCTAGACAATTGTCAGTTGGTTTAGTTACTGGCATGCTAGTAATAGGGCATTGTGGATTTATTCGCTCCAACCTATAACATACACAAAGTATACTTCATTTTCATTTCAAATAATAAACATAAAAGAATATAGATTAAAAATTTTATTCATTATTTTCATTTTAAAATATTTAAAGCCTATTTTAAATTTTAGAAAATTTAAAAATATCCAAATACTATTTTTATTGTTTCAACAAATGAATTCTTTAACAATAAAAATGAACTAGTTATTATTTTCCCAAAATTATGTTGAAAGCTAGCATGTGTTGATACACTCAAAGAAACTAGTGTTGGAGTAAGAAGGGTAAAGAGTAAGAAAGCAAAATGAGATAGTACTAACCTGTAGTTAAGGAGAAAATAATGAAGAAATATGGAAATTTCAAGTTTTACTAAGTCACCTCCAGGACAGAGCCTACTTCCTGCTCCAAAAGGAATGAAAGCCCCTGCTTTGGGAGTGTAATTCTACACATACAAATATCATTATGTAATTTTAAAAAATTATTATAAATGGTCTAATTAAAATGTTTACAAAATATATCATGTTATGTATCAATCAAACTTACATCCCATCTAGATGGATTGAATTCTTGTGGATTTGGGTAATATTCATCACTCATATGAATAGCTCTTGCCCAAATTAGTACTCTCCACCCTTTTGGTATGAGATAACCTTTAAATATTGAGCCATTGGCATTGTGTTACCATAATAAAAGAAGATAGCTAGAACAACATGCTATTTTATAAAAACAAATGATATCTAAAAAATTGATATATTTAATTTTAATTTTTAATTAAATATATCAATTTTTATTTTATTTAGATGAAGTATTTTTAAAATAAATATGGTTGTCATAAAATATGAAATGAAATACCATTAAGGTTGACATCAGATGTTGCCTCCCTAAAAATTGAGAAGGCAGTGTTGGCACATCGCAATGTTTCATTGATTACCTGCCAAGGTATTACAAGATGCAATGTCTTCACATTTCTTTCTTGTCCTAATTTTTTTTTATTTGAACAAAAAAAATAAAAAATAAAATTCTTGTCTTAATTAATATTCTAGATTTAGTTTTTTTCACAATGTATTAATATTATTATATGTATTTGCAATATATATGTCATTTTCTATTATACTTACATGAGAAAGATAAGTCATTTGTTTGACTTCATAGAGAGTTAATCGTTTCTGGGAATCTGGTCTTGTCCTCAAGATTTCTTCCTGCTCTTCCTACAAGTGTCAAATTAGTAAATGGTTAAATAATTTTTTTAACTTTTATAAAATTTTAAACTTTTTATATTTTATTCCCTATAAAAAAGTTAAACGTTTTTTAAACCCAACAACATTATTAGGCAAATAGTTTTAGTCTTTGACAGAATGTCAACATATATTTTTAAATGTTTTTTCACATACATGTTTAAAATATTTTAAGCAATCATCAACAAGAAATGAGTTTAAAATTCAATTTCTAGATTCATATTTTTGTTGCTTTTATTTTGAATTTATGATATTTTAAAAAAATTTATCTTTAATTTATTTCAAGTTAAGATTTATATATTTATAAGAGAAAATTTTATAATATTATAAATATATTTATAAAATATCATTAAAAAATTTAAAGATAATTAAATATGTTTCATTCTATCGAAGATTAAAATTTCTTGCAGAATAATTTGTTAACGACTAAAAAATATAATTTTTTTATACAAATTAAAAATAAAATTTTATAATAATTAAAAACTTATTTAACCTTTAAATAAAATTACTATTTTTTTCTTTCTCTTGTAATCTTTCGATAACATTTTACTCTATTCATATTTTACAAATTTAAACGATGAGTTAAAACTTTATATAATCTTATATTATTTTCACACCAATAAATGACTGAATTATAAATTATTAGTAAAAGTTGGGACACATTGCATTGATATTAACAAATGTCTTCCTTAAAATTAAGAGTAATTAAGCAATTGTACTTAGTACTCAAATGTTAACTTAATTCACCTTGGCTTTATTAAGGATGTCTGGATGCTGTGTAAGATATATAACTGACCACATTAGACTAATTGCTGTACTGTCATGTCCAGCAAATAAAAGCCCTATCAATAAGTCACTAATATCTCCATCTTCCAATTTTCTACCATTTTCATCTTTAACTTCCAAAAGAATATCCATAAGATCTTTTTTCTCTCCCACTTGTTGTCCATTTTTTATCATTAATCTCCTTTCATCCACAACAGGTTGAACTATTTTAGCTAGCTTCTTGCGTGCCTAGTATATCATGCAAAAATGTAAAATCCACATAAGTGAGACATATTTTTATAAAAATAAAAAATAAAAAACAAAAAATTATCATTAATAAAGTGATTTCTTGTATGCGCATAAATTTTTAAAAATGAATCTACATCAACATTAATATAATCAAAATTAGTCTACATTAATATTAAATCAATCAAAATAAAAGTGATATTTTTGTAAAAAAAATATTCAAATTATAACTTTTAAAACAACAAAAGTGAATTTTACCCTGTTTTTTTTAATTATGTATCATTTTAATTCATCTCACAAATATAAATGTTATTTGTCTTTTAAAAAATTGTTGATTTTGTGTGTTGCAACATGTCATATCAACCATTAAATTCAATGTCACACGTGTCAATGGGATTTTTGTTTGGCACATCATCCTTTTTTAACGAGGCTGACATTATAGATCAAAAGTAATGGTCTCAAAACTTAAGAAAACGAAATTCAAAAACAAAATAATTTATTGAGATTAAAATCAAATCTGTGTATATTTGCATGATCTAAATTTACATTTAAATTTAGATGCTATTATATTTGATTATTTTTATAAAATATAATTGATTTATAATTTAATTAATAAAAATTGTTTTAATTCATAAATATGAATCAAATATATTATTTTTATTGATTAAATTAAAATTTAAATATCTCTTATGAAATGACAAGAAGAAGTAAATAACAAAATCTTAGAAAAATCACAATTAAAAAACAACTGAAAAAGTAGTAGCATATAGTAAATTGAAATTAAGTTAAAGGGAAGAAGAACCTTGAGTGCTTTGTGGAAAGTTAATCCAGGTGCATTGATGGGAATGGAGTACATGCCATTACACAAATCATTAAAAGAACTTCCAATGTTTTTAATAATGTTTTCATTAGAAGATCCCATGAAAACATGGACAATAGCTTTAAAGGAAACTTTCTTCATTTCTTTCAAAAACTCAATAGGATGTTTCATGCTTGACAATTCTTCTAAGGAATTGACTACAATGTCCTCGAGACGTTCTATATACATTGCTAGTGCCTTGTGACCAACAATGGGAGAAGTAATTAGTCTTCGAAAATGTCTATGTTCTTCATTAGATACATCAATCATTGGTCTACATCGTGCTAAATCTTTGATGGATTTTGGATAACCAAGTATAAAGTTCTCATCATTTGAAAGCACTCGCTTACACATCTCTGGCTCACAAATTATTATACTTGGATTTCCAAACAAGTGTGTCTTGTAGATACCATTTCTTCCATATCTAAAAATTCAAAAGCAAACTAATTAAATCACTATTATATATGCAATAGAAATATATAATATTATATACATCCTTCATAATGAAATATAAATAAATAAATTTAAAAAATTAATATATCTAATCTAACATTTAAATTAGATACTTCAATTTTTTAAATATCATTTTTGTTTTTTTGTTTTTGTTGAGATGATATAATGTATGAAGAAAATAAAACATAGTGAGAAAATTAAATTAGAGACTTGAGAATAAGGTTGGTAATGAATGAATTAGGTTGGCCAGATGAGAAATGTTGAATGAAAGTAAAGAGATTCCCTATTAGAGGCCATCCCATGTGACCAGGAGGCAAAGGGTAGTCTTTGTTTCTTAGTTTGAGATTATAATACCACTCATTCAAATTCTTCACTATTTTGTTTACAAAAATGTAGCATGCCAACAAAGTGGCTGTACAAATGTAAACCCATTCCATTTTCATTTTTTAATGTCTTTTGATGTTTCAACGGATTAATTCATCTCTATATATAAAAGTTGATTGCTCGTGTGTGGCCCCATAGCTAGGGTTGTTTGCACTACATTGGTTGCAAAAATTAATATGGTTCACGTAAGAATTAATTTAATTTAATTTATTTTTCTTAAAAATTAAAAAGTATTTTTTTTTCAATGACTAAAATAAGTTTTTAAGAATTTTTCAAGTATTAAAATGGGATTTTTTTTATAAGTATATCTTAATTTTAATTTTTTTTTTAATTGCGCTAGTCTGATTGAATGTCTTATTTTTTTAATTTTAATAAGAAGTTGTTTTCCGATGAAGCGGTCATCTGAAGAGAAATTTTTTTAATCTCAATAGAAAGTTGTTTCTTGGAGAAGCAACCTCTACTTGTCTACTTTTTTTTTGTTATATTTTAAAATTAGTTTATTATTAGAATTATTAATTTAATTATTTAAAAAATAAAAATACTAATAATAAATTAAAATAAAATACATTAACAAAATATAAATAAATTATATATTTTAATTATTATTATTATAATAATAAATAATTATTATACTTATAATTAAAAATTATTATAATTGAAAATATTAAATAAAAAATATATATTATATTATAAATTTCAAAGAAAAATAAATAAAATGATAATAAAAATTAAATAATAATAACAATTAAATAAAAATAAATTTATATTGATAACATGAATGAAACAAAATACATTAAATTAATAATACAAATACATCATATTTGGAAAAACAAAATACATCAAATTGGATTTAAACAATAAATGACATACCTTTCTAAATCTGAATACCTTTCTAAATGGCAATCAAGCGTTACCATTTCAAACAATTATTGAATTTTGTGATACAAAAATCAAATTTAGAAAGATATATCATTTATTGTTGAGATCCAATTTGATGTATTTTGTTTTTTTAAATATGATGTATTTGTATTATTAATTTAATGTATTTCATTTCATTTTCATGTTATCAATATAAATTTCATTTTATTTAATTATTATTATTATTTAAAATTTATAAAATAATATTTTTATTTTTATTTAATCATTTTAATTATAAGTATAATAATTATTTATTATTATTATTATAATAATAATTAAAATATAAAATTTATTTATAATTTATCAATATATTTTATTTTAATGTATTATTAGTATTTTTATTTTTTAAATAATTAAATTAATAATTAAATTAATAATTATAATAATAAAACTAATTTTAAAATATAAAAAAAAAAAATACACAGTTGGAGGTCTTCCCTCAGCGGCGAGGAGCAGGAGCATCGACTTTGTGTTATTAAGAAAATGTTGCTATTCTAACTTTCTTGGAAAATGGAAACAAGGAGCCCCATCGTTACCTTTGTATGTCAGATTGATTGAGATATATATATATTATATGGTCGATTATATCACTCTTTTCAAAACAAAATAGGGGAAGAGAAAATTATTATTAAGAGCAATTATTTTAATAATTATTAATTATTTTACAAGTTTTTCAAGTAAAATGTAAATTGTTATTCTTAAAATTATAAAGTTAAATTTTATCATTGAACTAATATTTTATTAATATTAGTATTTATATCTCTATGAATATTTCTTAGTATTCAATTTATTAGTATCATTAGTAAAATAAAATCAAATAAAACATAATTTAATGTTAAATAAACTTTCATTTCATAACATAATTAAAAAATAGATGTATATGATACAAAATTTAGAGATAAGATATATTTACTAAACCATTTTCATAATGGTTCAATTTGTGTCACTCAAATTTGTTAAATTTGTTTTAACTTTGAACATTCACTAAAATATAACACAACTCTAATATTAATAGGTGAAATGAAAATTTTAAGAGAAATTATCAAAGTGGAAAATGATAGTAGTATTAATTAACTATATAAGAATTCTTGATTCTTCTTTTAAAATGAATAACGTTAAGATTTTGATAACCTTTGCTTTGACATAAATAAATCTTTCAAAATTAAAATTAATGAAATTATATCGAAGGTCAATAATAGCAAAAATTAAATGTATAACTTTATTATTGATTGAAAAATAAATATTAAAAAAATGGATTATAAAAATTTAGTAAAAGATTTTGCATCTAAAAACGTTTAAAAAATAAAAATTAACTAAATTTTATAAAATACCTCAATGTAGAATTCACTTTAAACTTCTTTCTGTATTTGATCGGCTTTGGTTGCAAATAAATTTTACTGAAAAATTATGATTTTATTTTTATTTTTTCTATGCACAAGTCATAATTTAATGATACTGAGAGATGTTTTTCTATCACAATTTAATTCGGTTGATGATTAAAAAGATATCAAATAAGCGATAAAAAAACTCAAATTCGAAAAAACTAACTTAACAACTAATTTTTTTTAAAAAAAATGTAAATCATTATTTATTTTATTTCATTTTCCTTGTTTGAATCATGGTTCTCCTTGTTATTTATTAGCAGAGATAACAAATAAAGCATCATTGAAATACGAAGTAAAAACAACAAGAAAGATGTCAAATTAATACACTCATTACAAACTTATTATTATTTTCTTATACAAACTTATTATTCCTTGCTTCTTCTGAACACACACATAGTAATTAACCAACAAACTAAAAATAATACTAACTAGAAATGTTTATGATTCCCATGGGACATAGGAGAAGAAAGTAGCTAAGCATGTGACACCTTTACCACTTTAGCGAGACAGTTGTCAATGGGTTTAGATACCGGCAAACTAGTAATAGGACATGCTGGATTTATTCGCTCCAATCTATAAAATACATAAATTAGTTAAAAAAAACAAAAAATCAAATAATGTCACTCATAATCTAAGATGTTACTTTAGCCTTAATTGTTGTGTTTATCTTCCATTTTTTTTATTATGATGAGAGAACGAAAGTTAACTAAAGATAATGCATTTTTTAAGAAATTTTTAAACTATTGTTTGATATTTTTTTGAAATTTAAAAATATATCATTTAATTAATATAAAATATATTTTCCAAAATAATGTCTTCTTTAATACCTTTCATTTCTTATTATAAGCAACAACAAAAAATAGCTTTTTTGTTTTTTTATTATAAACAATTTTGATTAATTTTTTAATTTTTACTTTTACCATTCTTATAATACATTTCATTAAATTTTTGTAATAATTTTTTATATATTAGTTAAATAATTCAAGATAATTTTTTAGGTTGTTTAGTTTTAAGTAGAGGGTTGTAAATGAAAAAGTCACAAAAAATGAATAAATTTTTTTTATAAATATATATATGGTT
>JBBPBS010001102.1:2406013-2417223 GCA_037974835.1 Cicer judaicum
ATTATTAAAAATTCACTAATATAAATTTATAGTTTTTTAAATTAAAATAAATTAGATATGAATTTTTTAAATGTCATATAATCAAGATAAAAGTACTAAAAATATATATATTTATAAATTTAATTTTAAATTCATTTTTTATAAATTTTTTTATAACATTGTAAATATATCTGAAGAAAAAAATATTCAAAAAAATATTTTGATATTCAAGTATGAACTAAAACTCTTTGCATAATCATTTTGTAAAAATTAAAAAGTACGATTTTTTTAAATAGACTAAAAGTGAAATTTCAAAAATTTAAAAATACTAAAAAAATTATTTAGCCATTTATTTTATTAATGAAATAATAAGTGAATTGATAGAAAACACTAAAAATAAATGGATCCTAATATTGTTGGTATTTTGGGTTGAATATGAACTGTCAATTAACCTACTCCATTTTTTAACTCTTCTACCCCAACAACAATCTACCATTATAACTCCTATTGAGAGTTAGTATGTATCCAACTACTTAAAGAAACTATTATTGTAAGAATAAGAAGGTCAAAGAAAATTGTGCTAGCCTGTAATTAAGAAGAAAATAATGAAGAAATATGGAAATTTCAAGTTTTGCCAAGTCACCTCCAGGACAACGCCTACTTCCTGCTCCAAAAGGAAGGAAGGTCCCTGCTTTGGGAGTGTAATTCTACACATACAAATATCATTATTCAATTTTAAAAATGCTAATTAAAATGTTTACAAAATATATTATATTATATATCAATCAAACTCACATCCCATCTAGTTGGATTAAATTCTTGTGGATTTGGGTAATATTCATCACTCATATGAATAGCTCTTGCCCATATTAGCACTTTCCATCCTTTAGGTATGATATAACCTTTAAATATTCATTAAATGACAATAAGCATTTTTTTTAATGAAATCACATAAACATTTACTTTTCCTTTAATAATTGAAGATAGATAAAAATAGATATAGTTGAATATATGAAATAAAATACCATTGATGTTGACATCACATATTGCCTCTCGAAAAGTTGAAAATGCAATATTGACACATCGTAACATTTCATTGATTACCTGAAATAAGGTATTACAAAATGTAATGTCTTCTCATTTCTTTGTTGTGGTCTTAACATTATATATTGTCTTTTTAGCAACATATTAGAGATTAATAATATTTTATTCACATCAAATATATGCTATTATCCAATATTCTTACATGAGAAAGATAAACCATTTGCTTAACTTCATTAAGACTCAATCGTTTTTGGGAGGTTGGTCTTGTCCTCAAGATTTCTTCCTATTCTTCCTACAAAAATATAATAATATAATACTCCGTAAGCGTGTTTAAGAATTTTCATGTATTTTATTTTTGGCAGATGAATTTCATATATATTAAGAAAATTAGAAAAGGAATAAGCAGTTTACAATTTTATAATTATAGTTTTGGTTCGGAAATTATTTTTTCTTGCTAACTATTGGATATTAGCCAATGTCATAAATACAAATATTAAGTATAATAACTTTTATACACAATATTAATTTATGAACGAATAAAATTAAAATAAAATAATTTAAGGTGGACACATAAATTTAAAAATATATATTCAAACTTTAAAAATCATTTTACAACTAATATCATTTTAATAATGCTCACGAGTCACGACACATACAATTCAATTAGAGATTTTTACGGATCTGAATGAGTTGTTTAAATTATTTATTCAAATTAATTCAATATATATTTCATCTAAACTTGTTTAAGTGTATGTTCAACCTAAAACAACTGACTTTAAATTTAAATTTAAAGTGGCTTGGTTTGGGAAATAAATTTTTACTTTTCTATTTGCAAAGTAAATCCCTTAAAAAAGATTGTTTTACTTTTTTATTTTAACATTTGTTAATAAAAATTAAAACTTTTATGTATTGATGCAAAACTATTTCAATTAAATTCAAGTGTTCAAATTTAAATGCTCCTTCATAAAAAAATTAAATTTAAATTTAAATGTCCTTTATAAACAAATTAAATTCAAGTGTTCATATTGATTTTCTATCTTTTTAGTTGTTTCATCGAATTAAGTCCTTCATAAAAAAATTCTTCCATCAATTTTCTTGCAATTGATGTGGTAATAAACAATTAAATCAAAATTAATTATAAATGTTTCGACACATAATATAAATTAATTAATCAATGGATTTTCATAAAATTAAGAGTAAAGTTCAGATACCTTGGCTTTTTTCAGAAGATGTGCATGCTGTGTAAGATATATAACTGACCACATTAAAGCAGTTGCTGTACTTTCATGACCAGCAAATAAAAGGCCAAGCAATAAGTCACCAATATCTTCATCTTCTAATTTTCTACCATTCTCATATTTCACTTCCAAGAGAATATCCATAAGATCTTTTTTCTCTCCCACTTGTTGACCATTTTTTTATCACCAATCTCCTTTCATCCACAACAGATTGAACTATTTTGCCAATATTCTTGCGTGCCTAGAATATCATGCAATTAAACACACAAAAAATATTTTTTTAGTAGAAAATTTCAAACTTAACTAATACTAATACTAGCTAGTCCATTTAGGAAAAAATGTTTGTGAGCACCATTTCTAATATGGACTTCTAAAAAATGTCTAAGAGTGGATCCTTATTATTTTTAGCACAAAATAATTTTTATAATGATAAACATTAAAGAACAAATTTTATTAAAATTTATTAAAATTAGTGAGGTCTACCTTTGGATTATGACCATATTAGATAAGTCTCATTTCAAATTATTATATATAACTAAATATATATAGTGATTTTGTTGAATTTCTAAAATATAAATTTTTCAAAAATCATGGTAAAATACTGTGATTTTGCTAAACCCGCTGTGAATTTCAAGACACACTTTTTATATAAAATTTCAAATTTTTATTTTAAATCTCCGTAAAAAAATCACAATTTTAAATCTTTTCAAAACTTTTTAATCTATGTTGGAACGAAATATGTTTAATTGTTCTTAAATTTTAATATTTTTGAATGATTTCTTGTAAATATATTTTTAGAACATTTTTAGAATATTATAAAATATTCATTTACAAAAATTTAAATTTTTTAGTTTGAGTTGAATTAAATATGAATTTTTAAATATTATAAATTCAAGATAAAAATAATGAGTATTAGGAGTTTATCATGAAATCACTTTTTTTTAGGAACTTTTACAATGATGTAAATATATCTGTAAAAAATTCATTCAATAATATACGTTGAAATTCCAATAAAGATTAAAATTGTTTGCATAATTGATAATTTGTAAGAATTAAAAAATGTTATAAAAAATTTCAATGATTAAAAATAAATTTTTGAAATTCTATAGAGACTATCAACTTATTTAATTGTGTATGTGTACGAAAAATACTAAAGAGATTATAACGATGGACACAAAGCTAGGAGTAAAATGATTTATTGAGATAAAATAAAGAAACCTTGAGCGCTTTGTGGAAAGTAAAGCCAGGTGCATTGATGGGAATAGAGAACATGCCCTTATACAAATCATTTAGTGAACTACCAATGTTTTTAATAATGTTCTCATTAGAAGATCCCATGAAAACGAAAACATGGACAATGGCTTTAAAGGAAACTTTCTACATTTCTTTCAAGAACTCAATAGGGTGCTTCATGCTTGCCAATTCTTCTAAGGAATTGACAACAATGTCCTCGAGACGTTCTATATATATTGCTAGTTCCTTGTGACCAACAATGGGAGCAATAATTACACGTCGAAAATGCTTATGTTCTTCATTAGATACATCAACCATTAGTCTACATGGTGCCAACTTCTTTATAGATTTTGGATAACCAAGATTAAAATTCACATCATCTAATAGCACTCGTCTACACATTTCGGGCTCACAAATTATGATACTTGGATTTCCTAACAAGTGTGTCTTGTAGATACCATTTCTTCCATATCTAAAAATTTAAAAGCAAACTAATTAATCACTATTATATATGCAATAGAAATATATGATATCATATACTTTCTCCACAATGAAATATAAAATAAAGAAATTTAAAAAATTAATATATCTAATCTAATATTTACATCAAATACATCAATTTTTCAAATATCATTTTTGTCTATAGTTTTTTTTTTTTTTTTGAGATAATATAATAATGTATGAAGAATTAAAAACATAGTGAGAAAATGAAATTAGAGACTTGAGAATAAGGTTGGTAATGAATGAATCAGGTTGGCCAGATGAGAAATGTTGAATGAAAGTAAAGAGATTCCCTATTAGAGGCCATCCCATGTGACCAGGAGGCAAAGGGTAGTCTTTGTTTCTTAGTTTGAGATTATAATACCACTCATTCAAATTCTTCACTATTTTGTTTACAAAAACGTAGCATGCCAACAAAGTGGCTGTACAAATGTAAACCCATTCCATCTTCATTTTTTAATGTCTTTTGATGTTTCAACGGATTAATTCATCTCTATATATAAAAGTTTATTGCTCGTGTATGGCCCCATAGCTAGAGGTGTTTGCACTGCATTGGTTATCTGGTCGCAAATATTGATTTTTTAAAATTAATTTTACAGTTGAACATAAAATAATTTATTTTATATAAAGATAAGTTGAATAATAAATTCTGTATCAAAATTTTGGACTTAAAAAATAAATTATTTTCTCAAAGCAAAAAATTAGAATTAATTCTACTTGAATGTAAATAAATATGTCAAAATTATAAATATAAGTTTTAATTTTTTGATAGATGAGAATTTAGATGATATATTTTAATGAAGTTTTTTCATTCTTTTTCACTGTTATATACAAAGTTTAATTAATAATTTAAAAGTAGTGTATAAAATAAATATTGAAATGTAAAATTGAAAAAATTAGTTAAATTTTTTATTAAAAATTAAAAATAATATTATTTTAATTTTTTTTTTGTTAAAATGAAATAATTTAGTAGAAAGTAAAGAAGACTAAAGAAAAGTTTTTTTGTTGAGTAGGGAAATTAAAAATAATACTACTCCCATCACGGAGATTCTAATTTCAATGTCTTTAGCCATATTAGTGAGAGCTTTAATTTGTGGTTAATCAATAAGATCTTAATTATTTTTTCCATCGTTGTTAGTATTATCGGGAATCGAGGTAACTTGTTTGAGTTGATTAATGTTGACGTGCCGTAATGGGGACATGATCACAAATTTGGTCTCAACTCTAAAGTTAGGCTTTGATTGATTGGGTAAGAAAAATGTAAAGAGAAAAAACATTGAAATGGTAAAGAGAATATAAAAGAAAAAAAAGTAAGTGAAAGAAGTCGGTTTTCTCTCTTTGTTTGGCAGATTTGATAGAAAGTGAGAGAAATCGAAATATTTATATAAAAAATTATTTTTTTAATATTTGAAAAAAAAATTAAGATATTTGAAAAAAAAAATTAAAGAATGGAAAATTATTAATAACGGTAATTAATAGTCATTTTATATTTATGTTTTTTAAAGTTATAATGTTAAATTTTTACAAGTAATTTGATAATGTAACAATTAGCGTTTAATATTTTAATTTATATGAGTGTGAGCTTACCTAATCCCTACTATAAGTGAATAGATAAGGATGTATCATTTAGCAACACTTCAAAGTGGCACTACTTGCATGTCTGTTATTTATGTTTTTGTGTGTTCTTTGTAATTGTAGGATCATGCTTAAGATTGTTATATGCTACTTGATTATGAGATGCTTCATGTGATGCCATGATATACATGTTTGATATATGAGCTCGATGTGTTTGGATTGTTTACCATAATTATGGAATATGATGCGAGAAAATGATGATTATGCAACCTACGAGTGTTGAAACACACATAAGGAATTATTGATAATGGTTAAAATGAAAAGTCGTATATGTGGGGCAGAAATACTTTGATATTATTGATAACGAGAGAGAGATTCACCTAGATTTTGTGTTATGTAAATCTATTATCATGTGTATAGACGCATATGGTCAATCTTCTGACTTTAAGACATTTTGTTTTGGTCGATATAAATATGGCATATGATATGCGAGATCATATTCTTCTTGGACGTCAACGATATGTCTTCTTTGTTTACATTAATTATAAAAAGTTGCATTATTTTGTGAATCCGTAGTTGGATATTCTAAATATTAATTTAATAAATACTTATAATCATGAAAAATTCAAATTATCAAAACTAATGCAGTTGCTAAGCCGATGGTAAAGAACTATATCTCTAAAAACATTGATGTCCTCAATCAATGATGTTAGTATTCATCGTGTTGTTGACAGTTCTTCTTTTTTTTATCAACTTCCCTACTCAACCTAGTTTTTCAATAATTCTCCCCTTTTAATCAAGAAAAAATTTATAAGGTTTATGACGAAGTTTTTTATTAAGATTGATTTGACACTTGAACATTGTGAGGAAGTAGTAGCAAATTCTTTTTCTTTAGATGATATTAGGGCTGGTGATTTATTAAATAGTAACCAAATTATTAATGACACACTGACACTATTTGTTTATGAATTGTAGCATATAAAAGAAGTTTTAATGTATGCGATTAAATTTTGTCTATTGATATCATACTAGTTATAATTTATTATGCAAATCAAACAAAAACCAAATGTTAGTTGTTAACTAATTAGTTTAAAGGTAGTCAATCATAAATGTATTCCAACGTTAGCTTATCTTTTGATATTTTTTTAGAACAAAGTGAAAAAATCGCAATACACATATTAAAATTTATTGTACAATCATACATGTAAAAAATATTAGAATTATATTATTTGATAAGAAAATTTTGAAAAAAATAACATTAAATAAACAAACTATATCATTTATATAATAAGAGACTCGTGTATTTACATGAGTTCAATTTTTTAATTCAAGACATGTCTAGTGAATAAAACAATTAGTTAAAAAATTTGCTAAAGAATGGTACTATGCAAGTCCATGTCCACAGGGCATTTTGTTGGAAGTCGAGTTTTGAACGTCCTTGAGGTCGTAAAAGTGGGGGGCTATCTCCAACAACCATTGAGGCTTTATTTCTGTGACCTGTCTCATATATTCCTTGGATATGAGTACTAGTTCATGGTATAAAACACATCTAGGAAGAATTTCTGCCATCCCTGAACTAGGATGTATGTGAATAGTCTGTTGATGTTTAATCATTCGGTAAGTACCATTCTTTTGTAGTCTAGCAGAGTGTGAGAAATATCCAGATGTTATGGATTTCTTGATTGCATCAAAGTCATTGGAATTTGAAGTTAGTTCAATCTCAACCCTCTCCAATAGACCAGCAAGTTGATCACGGATATCCCTAGCACGTTTCATACTCCTTACCTGTATCTAATTCTCATAACACCATTGTGTTGAATAATTGCTCTCCTTCCATGAATTATAGACCTTCAGATGAGCTATGTGATCACCAATATTTCCAGTGTGAAAATTCATTCTTGCATTGTCTGCATGTACTTGTTTATCCTTCGGATGGTAAAATATTGAGTTGCCAACAGAAAGCATGGCAGCAATGGAGATTACCTCGTCAGAACACTTGTACTTTTCTGAAGCAACTATCATTTTTGACAACATAGGATCAAGTGGGAACTCTGCCATCCGTCTGCCTACCTTAGTTAACTTGCCACACACATTTAAAGCACTTAGTGCATATAAAAGCTCCAAAGCTTTCTTTATGGCATCAATTGGTGGAGGATCCATAAATTCAAAATTAATCAAGTCTTCAACACCAAGACATTTTAAAGTTAAGACTACATTTGCAAGGTTAGTTCGTTGTATTTCGGGTGGAGTGTTATCATCCAAATCATTTTGAAAACTGTATGCAGTATACAATCGGAAGCATTTACCAGGACCTGTTCTTCCAGACCGACCAGCTCTTTGCATTGCTGAAGCTTTTGAGATGGGAGTCACTA
This sequence comes from Cicer judaicum, assembly GCA_037974835.1. Classification (NCBI taxonomy): domain Eukaryota; kingdom Viridiplantae; phylum Streptophyta; class Magnoliopsida; order Fabales; family Fabaceae; genus Cicer; species Cicer judaicum. The sequence continues at coordinate 2,413,956 of JBBPBS010001102.1, forward strand.
GTAAAGACTCCATTCCAGTTCTTGGATTATAACATTTCATCTTAGAAAATCCTGGATCAATGACATATTTGATCCCATCAATTGTCAATGAAGTTTCTGCAATATTGGTGGCAAGGATTACCTTTCTAGCCCCATCAGGTGTGGGCTCAAATATTTTAGCCTGTAGTTCAGTTGGCAGGTTGGCATATATAGGGCATATTATCAACTCAGCTATTTTAGTCCCCAAGCCTCTCATTCGCTGCTTCAGGATTTCTTCTGTTGTTTCAATTTCTTCCTGACCAGTAAGGAATACCAATATATCTCCAGGAGGTTGAGGGGCATGGATCTGAAGCGTCGTGACAATAGCAGCATCCAAGTAGTCAGCTTCTGGTGCTTTGGTGAAGTGTATCTCAACGGGATACCGTCTCCCTGGAATTTTGAAAATTGGAGCACAATCAAAGTAGTTACTGAACTTCTCTGCATCAAGAGTAGCACTTGATATCAACAACTTAAGATCAGGTCGTGCACGAGCAACATCCTTAACTAATCCAAATAAAATATCAGTTGAAAGTGTTCTTTCATGAGCTTCATCCACCATCACAACACTATAACTTTCCAGCTCAGGCTGAGCAAGGAATTCCCTCAACAACATTCCATCTGTCATATATTTCACAACAGTCTTCTCGGACATGCAATCTTCAAAACGTATGGAGTAACCAACCTCATGTCCTAGTTTAACACCCATCTCTTGAGAAACTCGGGCAGCAACACTCATAGCAGCAACACGCCGTGGCTGAGTACATGCAATCATTCTTCCATTCTTTGTGTAACCAACTTCATGGAGATATTGGGGAATCTGTGTAGTCTTTCCAGAACCAGTTTCACCAACAATTACAAGTACTTGGTGATCATGAACAGCTTTGAGAAATTCATCCCGAAAAGGATAGATAGGTAGCTTTTTTCTCTCCTCATGAAGTGCCTCTAAAACTGAACTCTTAGCTTTGGATTTTTCCAATGCAAGCTCTTCTTCATAATCAAACTTATCTCCATCCATCACTGCTGCCTTGATAAAATCAATTTGATCCTCAAACACAAATTGATAATCGTCACAAACCTGTCTTTTATCTTTCGAACCAAATTTCAGTGTTGCCTTTCTAATTTGATGTTCCTCCCAGACCTCTTCTTTCTCAGCATTTGGATCACTGTAACGTTGCATTGCCGCAGAAAACCTCTTTTCTTGATTAACACCACGCTGATCATCATAAGCTTCTGGCATTTTATATTCATTATTCGCCCCCTCTAGCCCCTTCTTCTTTGCAAGTACGTCATATATAGCTTTCTTGTGCCTAAGATCATGGTATTCTGCTTCTGAAAGCTTAACTCCATCAAATAGATATTGCTCATCTTCAGTGTCATCTCTGAGTTCTTGTAATTTTTTTTCCTCCCTTTTCTTCAAGTACTCTTGCCTTGAAACCTTTTTCAATGTTTGAATATCCTCTGCATTAGATCTTGTTCGACTTGCCTTTGGTTCAGTCAATTTGTGTGTTCTCGCTGACTCTCTTTCTCTCAAATGTTGCTCTAGTTCCTCCTTCTCTCTCTGATCTTTCAACATTTCTTCTTCTACTGACTCTGAACCCTTTGTTTCATTACGGGAAGAAGCTATTCTCTTAAATTCCCTCTCCTTTTCCTCAACTTGAACTGCACTTGTTCTACTTCTCTTCCTTAAATCCATATCTTCAACGAAGGTGGACCTAAAAACAGAAGGCACGGAAATTAACCAAAATATCTTGAAATTATATTAATGATGATAACTCCAATTTTAAAATTATTTTTCTCATCTCTATCTCTTCTCCATTGTTAGGCTAATTCATGACTAAAATATCTCAATATTATTATTATTAAGTATAAACAACACCAAACAGTTATTAAGCTCATACAGACACTTTCAGCATAGAATTACAATATAAACAACTGAATCGACATTTAAGAAAATAACTTGCCTCACAAGTCACAAGGCTGATGTGAACGCCTAGACTTCAACAAGGGCCGAGTGAAGATGAAGAATGGTGATGAGAGTGTTTGTTTCTTTTTGGTCAATTACTCTCACTCTCGTTGTCTTTCTTTTTAACCATCTCTTTAGGGCTTGTCTGTGAATTAGATTTTGGACGGAAAGATTTTGTAAGATAAAGTCTATATAAAATTGATCTTGATTTTATATCTTTAAAAGATATTTAGTTAAAAATAACAGAAACTTATCCAAAAAGTTATAAAAATTATTTTAGATTTATTTATTATCAATTAAAAAATGTATCTTAATAATCAATAATTTATATATTTATTATCGAAGATTCTTACATGATAAAAATCATATCTTTTTAAAAAAATATCTCTCAAAAATAATATTTATGAATAACTTCTTAAAATAATTTTTTATTTTAATTATTTTTTAAATTAATTAATTTAAATTAATTTTTCATCTTAAACTTTACTTTATAGATTTTAAATAAAATAAAAGATTCAAAACTTTAGTGTAATAAATAATTTAAGCAAAACAAAAAGAAATAGTTAAAACGATGAATCAAATACCAAAACTAACATAGCTCCAAGAGAAAATCACGATGTATTCATAATATGACTCACTATTATAAAAATTAAATGTATTCATAATATGACTCACTTTATAATAGTGATGATTATAAGAAATTCTCTGAATAATTTAATTTATATGGAATATATAATTAAAACTACTAAAGAGATTATTTAATTAAAATACATAAGTCTTTTTATGTGCTCAAACAATCTAGATGAATATTATATAATATTCTTGTATGGATATTTGCTAAATGAAGGTATGAAAAAACCATCATTTATAAAGTATTTTGAAGAAAATATTTGTTTGAGATTACAAAATGACTATTTGAAGAATTTTTTTGTAATTTATGAAGCTTATATGACTCTCTTTATGAAGCTTATATAGCAAATCCTCTAAAATGGTTATATATAAAACAAATCAAATTAGTTTTGTACTTTTAATATTGGATGATCATCAATGATGGATAAATGTCTTTTTAGAACTCAAGAAAATGATGATTTTTACTTAGTCTTGAAGTACCATATATTAGTGCAATCAAATGATAATATATCTTGCAAGTTAATTGTTGTTAAATGCTATTCAGTTGATCTATGGGGTGAACTTCTTTACATATACAACAATAAATATACTTTGTTATATTAGAGATATATCTTATCTGTATAATTCTTATATTAATATAGATCACAAAAAAAAAAA
>JBBPBS010001102.1:2417389-2452501 GCA_037974835.1 Cicer judaicum
AAAAAAAAAAAAAAAACTATTTGTTTACACGATGAAGTACAATCATTTCATAATAATATGTACAATAAACCATAACAGCAATATCATTAAACGAAGATAAAGCTTTAGCACTACATGAGATAAATCAATAATGTATTTTGGTTGAAGTGTGTGATTCAATAAATACAAGATATTTGTGGCTTTTCTCTTGGAAAAAATTATTGGAATGTTTCTACGAAATAATATCACATGCAATTATTTTGAAGAATACTATACTAAAGGAACGAAAAATATTTCTCCAAAATTCTTTTTCATTCATGATCACCAGAAGAGTGGTGAGATCATAAACATTCAACAAATTCATTTGTGTGATAATGTTGAAGACATTTTCACAAAGTTACTCCCAAATAGAATAGTTGAGCATTGTACCAAAGTTTGACTCGTCTTAGTGATATTTGTATGGTTGAAAAAGAGAAATAAATGCACCATGTAATTACAAAAGATATTAAACTCTTTTTCATTCACTAAATTTTGTTCACTGATTTTTTTAGTAAGGAGTGGTTATTTTAGTAAGGTTTTAACGAGACATGTCTCGATAGTTATTTAAGGAGAAGTGTTATGAATATTGGACTAGACCAATTACTTAATGTCTATTTCTCGTGCCTATAAATAAAGCTACCATTATATCATAATAATTGAATATACTATTCACTCTTTTTTTTTTCTTTCTTTTTTCTCTTTTTATCTCATTCATCTCTACTCTTCTATATTTTGTCGTTGCTTCGATTAATTCATAATAAAATCTATAATCTAAAATATATATAATTGAAAATGATTTACAAACAATAGCTTACCCATGTCATCATTTTACACATAGCGTATTTTCCATCATCTTTTTGGAATACTTATTACTCATTATCAAGATTTTATTAAATGTAAATTATTATAATTATAATAAAAAACATTAACGTAAAATAAAAACTATTATGTTTAAATGCGGTTTTGATCTCTCTATTATTATTAATTCACAGATTTAGTTCCTCTATTTTAAAAGTCAACAATTTTAATCCATCTTTTAAAAATTTTAACTAAAAAATAACGATTTTTCATGTTTCTAAAAATATGACATATAATTCTATAATATAAAACCAACTTATAAGTTTGTCCTTTTAATTTTATAAAGTCTAAAAATATCTTTTTATATGACATATAATTTTTAAGGTTTAACCTAAATTTTTAGCAAGATTTTTTTACTCCCTTTTAGAGTGTCTAACTCACATGATAACCTAATTTGTGATAAGAATTTTAAATTAACCATAAAGGTACGACTATATAATATCATAAATTCATGTATTTATGTATACTTACATAATTAATTAAATAATTTGATTTAATGATAAAAGAAAGATATTAAATTTGCATGGTGTGAGTTCAAATTCGGTTAATTTCATTAAAAATACATAATATAAGTTATTGCATTAGTGTTCTCAATATTTTGAGTTTTTCTATATCTTAAATCGTGGTACTACCTCATATCCTAATTTTTTTTCTATAAATAGATTTTCTTTGAAAAAGTATTTTAACCTTAAATAAGTATAATCTTGAATAAATATCTAGATTATATGAATCATATCGGTGTACTAGTTTTCTTCTTGTGAAGCGCCAAAAAACACAATAGTCTTGAATGAAAAAATCCCCGTAACCCTTCCGTACCAAACACAATTTCCCCCTTTACTCAACACTCTCTAAACCTCACACACCAAAAACTACACTCCGATCTTTCGATTCCTACTTCGTTTCAATTTCAATTCTACTCCGATTTCTCCCCTAAGTTAAAACCGCTGCTATTTTTTTTTTCTCCGCTACCATTGTTTTAGATAGGAATAAGAAAAAACGTTCTTAGGGTTTTTGATTCTCTGCGACCCTTTCAGCATTTGTGTTCTCTGCACCTTATTCTAACGAAATTAGGGTTCATCATTTTGGGGCTAATTTTTTTTTCTTTTTTGATTTGGAACTAACTAAATAGTTTAAGATGTATGCTGATCGGGTGGAGAATGGAACGAGAAGGTCTGTGAAGGAACGTCTTGATGGGAATAGCGTCACTGTCTCTAGTAGGCATCAACGCCAAGTCACTGGGAAAAGGTTTTCACTTCTCAATCATTCGTGATATTATTCTAATTTTATTTATAATTAGTTTTTTTTTTTTGTGATATTTTATGTGTGGTTATAGTAGTTGTTTAGTAATGTAATGCTTGATTTTATGTGGAGTTTTAGTGATGTATTGTTTGGTATAGAAATTATGTAGTTGTCAGTTGTAAATTAAAATATTTTTAGGATGAGGATTTAGGTTGTGTGGTTACACTTACATGAATTGTGTATTTGTAGGCCTTTGTTTTCAAGCTATATGATTACAAAGAAATAATTTTTTTTACAAGCATGTGTTAGTAAATTAGTTGTCATGTTAGTTTCCGGGTTTGAGTCCAGGGCCTCCTTCTTAAAAACTCCTTCCGGTGTCTCTTAGCTCATCAACTGAGCTACCTACGCAGGACCAAACAAAGAAATGTTAGTTTTAGGTAAATATTCAAAAACTTGTTTGGTTAAGCCACTCGGATTGAGGGAGGGGTGAGGAGGTCTTTGAGTTCAAACCTTATTGTCATTGTTGTATTAACAAAAACATGTTTAGTTGATATTTAATATTTTTTGGGGGATATTTTTCAAAATTTAAATGATTGAAGATAGAAGTGAGAGTGGTATAAGTGCAGTATTTTCACATCCAACTGGTAAATAGACCAACCGTTAGTGAGGGGCCAAGGTGAGAATAATCTGAACTGTCACAAGTTTGTGAATGCTGAAGAGAATGTCTCTTGTGTAATTATATCTTGTCTGTTGATGGAAACCTGTAGACACTAGAAAGGCTTTATACTTAATCAATTATCCAGGGTTTCCTTAACCTGAAACACCCATGTATAGCCAATTGCAGTTCTGCCAGAAGTTGGAGGGACTAAAGACCAAGTTTGATTGGCCAATAAAGCATCAACATTTTTTTTTGGATAGGCAAATGTTAGAAATTAGTGTTTATGTTAGTTTCTCGAGTTTTAAACCCGAGACCTCCTTCTTAATACTCCTTTGGTGTCCCTTAGCTTATCAACCAAGCTACCTACGAGGCACAAAGCATCAACATATGGTTTCCTAGCAGCTTTCCACTGAAGTATAGTGCCTGTTTAACACTAGTGAATAGTGAGTTCCATGTTAGTGAGTAAGCAACAAAATAAGATGTAGCCGAAGGTGGGGCTTAACAACAGTGCCAGATTTGGACTTTGGAGTGAGTTTACACTTTTCATAGGATGAATATAGCTAGACCTGGTGGTGGAGCTAACGTTGGGGTTATGGGTTGCCTACCAAGCTAGTTTATATAATTTACGAGAGTAGGTTACTAGTATGGATTAGCTTATGGGAGAAGTTAGACACAGCGTCTGAGAGACCTCACAAGACACAGATACGAAGAATAGGAAGCTGAGGGAGCTTTTGAATACAAGTTATACTTGTAGGTGTTCATGGAGAACTAGATGAGTGAGCCTTTGAAAAAGTTGATTGAGTTACTGAAGCAGATCTCAATATATGCCAGATATTATTTTTCATCTAGAAGACTCAGTAAGCCTTAAGAGTGTATTGGAAAATTTATTCAAACTAGCTTCCAGTGATGAGGATTACACGTTCTGTTCATTTATTGAATACAAATTATACATTTTAGAGAGAACACTCTGTCTTTCTCGTTATCATTCTTTTTCTTTTAAATTCGTTCACTTTCTCACCCAACCCCATTGGTAAACAGATTATCTGTGACTCCCAGAGGATAGCACTCTTAGGAGCAACTGACCCCGCCCAATATGCGTTGGAAAGGTCAAACCCACCCAATATCTCTTCTCTAGCTAGTTCCTCCATTCTCTTTGTCCCACTGCCGATTTCTAAAAGCATTTTATCCAACTAAATTCATACCTTCCTTGTTTCTCTTACTCCTACTTCCTAGTGTCTTGGTAGATACATGACATCTTCCATTCCTTTTCCTTCTTATTCATCGGAGCCACAAACTCACTGATTCCATTGTATTTTTTCCTCACAGAATTTATTCTGAATATATATGACAATATCTATCACTAATCTGGAAAATATTAGCTTCTGTTAAGTGATGCTGAAGTTCAATGATGGACTGACATGGTTGTAAAATACTGCATGAACCAGTTCATTCTGTACTAGTAATGTCAGATTTCAGATATGTGACATTTTTTCATTTATTTAGTTTGATTTTCACATAGACATGTTCATAGGCTACCATAGAAAATTGGGAATTGGGATAAATTGACATCATTGGTCAGCTGCATTCTTTTGCATTTATACACACAGGATAAAGAAAATATTTTGTTGTTTACTTGACCATCCTGTTATTAGTTATATAAATTAGTTCATTCTGCAAGCTTTACACTGCATTCAGGGTTCAGGAATATTATCTCCTGTTGCACAGATCTTACACTTTTGTTGCATATTCTGAAGATATTTTGTAGCACCATATATTATCAGGTCATTTCCATTGGTATAAACATTGTAGGTAGAACATGCATTTAATGTCTTCGATTTGTAATTTTGACAAATGACAAGATGAAACCAAGTCTCGTTCATTCATCTGTTTGTTGGGTCTAGTATATTCCACTTGATCGGTTACTCGTAACAGCTTCAATGACTATATGGCTCTTGTGTAGCAAGTTCATCTTGGATCTTTGAATGCTTATTGACATCAAACATGAATATATACTTTTTTTTTGGCAGGCAGAGGCAAGATGACAAGTGGGAACATGATCTATTCAATGATGATGAACCCCAGATCACTAGTATGGACTGATTCTGTTATTCTCATATGCAAGTATAAGTTACCACTGTTGTTGGATGCCAATAGTTCTTTTTTTATGGGTTTTGACTGTTTGTTAATGGCTTGTGAAGCTCGCAAAGTTACTCGTCAAGATCTCCGTGTTAAGCTTCAAAAGAAAGGTCTTCAACCTGATACCCAAAGTGGAAAGAGTTCTGCTCCAAACATCCAGGATCTTCGTGAAAGACTATCCGGGACAATGAATTCACAGCCTAAAAATACCGATCCACCAAAGTCAAAAGTGATTGCTAAACCGAGCAGTAAAAGTGCTGGTGTTGAGGCTCCTGCAGTCAAAAGACCTGCTAACCCAGCTCCTAAAAGGGCACGGAAGGTAAAGGTACTATTGTTGTAACTTTTGTAAATAGTCCACTTAAACCTATTTCTTGTGGTATGTGATGTCAGTCTTAGTCCACATCATGTTCCATTGTCCCTTTTTCTTTTACATGTAAGTGTGCTATTATATTTCATGTCAAACAAGTTATATCTTGAGATATGCATATTGAAGAATTGAGCATGAAGAATCCGTTTAGATTTCTTCTCATTTAGGGCTTATAGAGGGTATATTGATGGTAAGCTAGTATACTATAATGCAATGAGTTTGGTTATGGAGTACAAATAAAGTCCAACCTTATGATATAACGCACCTGCCATGTAGGGTCCAAGGAGGAGTCTGATCCATTGTGGATCTATTATAGGCACCTTACCTTATATTTTCTAGAGCACTCGAACATTTGACCTTCTAGTCTCCTGGCAACAACTCCAACCCTTATGCTAAGGCACCATTCTGGTAATGGAGTACAAATATTTTTTAAAATTACTTGAGTGCAAAGCATGCATAGACAAAGGTGTACTTTGAAGATTTATATATGAACCAATATTAGAAGCATTTTATTCCAAAATAAGTCCATCCAACTTCAGTTGAGTATGATGGCTCCAATTATGCTAACTCCTAGAATGCAATAAGTTCAAAACTAATACATTGTTGAATTAAATACAATTCAACCTATGTCAAATATAGTTTTGTTTGAATGTATACATATATAGTTGGTTCAAATGTATACAATAGAGCTGGTTCCTATACTTGTGTTTGTGAATAGTACCCTTCAAATAATCAACATCAAGAAAGTAGTAGTTTCAGGTGTTAGGCTGTTGGTGTGCTTGTTGATAGTTATTTTATGTTCAATCTAATATATTTCCAAAATTTATGTTTATTTATTTTATAAATTTTTATTTTCTCCTTAATAGATGAAACTTTGCTAATTTATGTTCATAATAGGGAAAATTTACTTTCCATTTTTTTTTACCAAATCTCTCTATACTAAATAAATAAAAGAAAATTAAAAGAATATAAATTCTATTTTTTTTTATTTTACAGGATGATACATCAGTGGATGAATTTTTGCTGTCCTTGGGTCTCGAAAAGTATCTCATAACTTTTCAGGCTGAAGAAGTATGTCATTAGAGTATCTTTTTCCACTCATTAGAGAAAGTTCATTATCATAACTGGGTTTTAATTTGATTGTCAAGAGTTAATATTCTATGTAAAACCTGTTTTTTTTTTCTTTTCAGGTTGATATGACAGCTCTCAAACATATGACTGATGAGGACCTCAAGGCTATGAGTATACCAATGGTATGCATCAAGCTAGTATTGAGCTTGTGTTCTATTTTTTTGTTATTTGTTAATATTTTTTAGTTTAACGGGTAATTTTTTATTTTTTGCAAAACTGTCCCTAAAATATCATGTTTTTATAGTTCCTTTTTGTGATTTTTGAGTTTAGTAATTAGATGTTGACAGTGAAAACAACTTCTACATAGATATTCCATCATACTTCGCCATCCTGGGACGAGGTAAACATGTTTTATAAAGTAATGTTATGATGTGATAAGATGGTCAAACATTACAAGACATTGTGTTATATACATTTATTTTGTGGGCGTTTAGTTATTAAGCTCTAATTTACAATAGTGCTGCCGGATAAACATGCACTTAGGTTTGATCTGACATTCATTTGGTAATATTCTTTATGTTTTGTTAAAACACATTTTGTTAAAACACATTGTGACTATGCTTCAATGGTTCCAGGGGCCAAGAAAGAAGATACTTTTAGCTTTGGATTCAAAAGTCTAACATTCAGAGTTGAAATTGACGTCCTTCGCTGGATGAATCTGGACCTGCTGCTTACGGACAATGGGGGAAGATTGATTAGTATCTCAAAACTAAGTGTAATAGCATGTTTCTATGACTATTTTCATTTTTTTTGTCTTACTTCCCCTATTTTTTTAAGACATGAATCAGTTAGTTTTGTAGTTAATTTGGCAAAACCCTTCAATCTCCTAGATTTTTTAATTGTACTTAGTTATTAATGGATTTCAAAGGAGTTTGCCTTTTAATCTTTCCAAGGTTTGAACATGAGTTAAAACTTGAAATTTCCAATTTTTGCCAAACTTTAAGAGCTTTTTTTTTGGACGCCTCGTAAAGTTGACTCTACCACAATTACTCGATTTAATTTGTTGTTATAATGTTATAGGATCTCAAACAATAATAAGTATTCTATTGCAACATGTATTAACTATTAGTTCTTGTGTTGAGAATATTTAGTTTAATTTGTTACACTTATTTTGAGCCTTCTGAAAAATTGGGGATTCACTTAAGAGAAAAAGTTTAATTGTTATTGATATTTAAGCAATTCTTTATATAATCATAATTTGAACCTTTGATTTTATAATAATATTTTTGACAAAAAAAAAATTAGAGAAGAGACAAAAATTAAAATAGGACCTACATTTTTTTTTTCTGCAAAGCTAAGAAAAATGAGAGAAAGAGGTTTAACACCTTTTTAAAATGGCAATTTTTTATTGTGTTAATATTTCCCGTTTTCTCTCCCACTTTTCTTTTTTCATTTTGTTAGTGTAATTCATCAATTTCAATAATGTTTGAAATAGCGATACCAAAATTAGGAATGTATATAACTTTTTTAAAAAAAACTTTTAGTTATTTATATAAAATTTGATTGAATATAATAAAATAGTTAAAATTTATAACAAAAAATTATATGTATTAAAACAATTTAAAAAAGAAATAATTATTAACCATGACAAGATTGTGAAAAAATATATGTATGTTGTTTTAATTTTAGATATAAAATATGTGTATTTTATGAGTATAATATATGAAGATAACATATTATATGTACATCTTTTTTTATTACATGAATTAATGTAACTAAATAATATGAATCATGTAAATTGGTATGTTCAGATATTGATTGATATGTGTATATGTAAAATTTATTTTATTAATTTTTTTAATTATTAAAATTGTATTTTTTTTATTAGGCCCAATTTTTTAGATTAAAATAGGGGTGTTTTTAATTATCAATCTCAAAACAACACATATCAACCAAACAAAATTATTTGCAAAATAAGAGTATTTTTTGTCAATATTTAAAAAATTACTATTTCTCTTTGTTCACTTTCTATACATCTAATCAAAAGAAAAGAAAACTTTATAGTTCTCTCTCTTCTATTTCACTCTTATTTCTTCTATTTCAACCAATACTAAACTTCTACTCTATTTCTCATCAATTTCTCTTTTCTCACATTCTCTCTCACTAATTTCTCTCTTTTTAATTTCTTCTCTTCAACGATCAAAGTGTTAAAGTGATGTCGCAAAAAAATTAGTGAAGAATAGAAACAAAAGCAACGAAGGTCAATGATCAACAAATTAAAAAGAATTTCCGTGTTCAATTCCAAATTAAAAACATTAGTGATGTTAAATAAATAAATAAAATAAGTTGCATTCTTTCTCGTGCTTAACATTTAACGTTATATGCCTTTGCCTTGTGCAACAATCCACTTTCCAAACTAAATTGATTATAGTTAAATACTTAAACTTAATTATGAGTTAAGTACTTAAAAGTCCAAAGAAAGGATTTGTGATTGCTGAATTTAAGACAAAACCAGCTGAACGTAGTAGTTCCATGTCAACCTTTTCACTAGGAAGATACAACAAGTCATCCATTCTCTCAAAACCACATAGCTCAAGAAACTCTACACCACCATTCAAACTTCCAACTCTATCCTGTTAAACAAAAATGTGGCATAAAAAGTTGAAACCAAAGATTACATATAACACTTTTGAATCTTGAAATGCTACATGTTAAACCCCCGCTGCAATTTAACACCATAAAATTAATTTTAAAAAGACGAATTAAATTCAATATAAAATTAATTTTTGCTTGCTTCCATTCGAATTTAAAATAGTTAATTAGTAAATGAATCCTAAGAATAAGTTATGTAACTCTAGAACTTAAAAAAAAAATGTGTTTAGTCTACCAAGAATTTTTCAATGTTATAAACTCTAAGTATTTCTTTTTTTGCTTTATATGCATGATAACAAAACAAAAAACACAATGAAATTACCAATCCACAATGAATATGTTTTGTTTAGAAAAATGTCTTACCTGGAATAATGGATTGCTCAATCTGATTTTCCTGTACTTTTCCTCATTTGGATTCTTGACAACATTTCCAACGTACACTAGAAGTATTTCAAAGGCCCTTCTAATTCTTGCATTCTCACCCTATAAAGAATTTGAATATATATATATATAAAACAAACATATGAAGAAAAATAATGTATGTATCGATACTACTAATAGTAACAACTAAAATGTCTATTAGAAACCTATGTAGGGACAAATTTAGAAAATTTAACTAGTGCGGACAAGATCATATACTAAAAAATTCTTATATAAATAGTAACAACAAACATGTCTATTAGATTTGACTATCTAATTATTGTGTTACATCGATGTCTAGTATATATTTCACCTTGTATTCGCGCTTGAGAGACCTCAAACATTCTCTCAAGTGTTCGGTTTTTGTGGTTGTATATATAGGCTTTGAAATCTGAAAGTTCCATTGAAATGTGTTAATGTTAGATGACATTAGCATCAAAGCAAAATTTGATATCAAATTAAGAGTCCAATGTAAAATTAAAAAAGATGTTAATCATATACCTTTTCTTGATTTATTACAATGGCTGGTAATGTTACAGTTGCTTGGTTTTCTAATGGTAATCCAAGTGTAGACCTTCTATTTAACTGTAATGTTAAAGTTACAAATAAAAAAAAGGATCATTTTAACATTCAAGACTGCCAATAGATTGATATAATTAGAATAATATTTCTTGCTAAGTAATTAAATTGACTGTTTGTCACATAACATACATATTAGGACTATGTCTGTCTGCTTTTCTGATAAAAATAATGGAAGTTACAAAATTTTATGCGATTATTTAAAAAATTCAGTTATTTGATTGGATAAAAAATTACAAAATTGGTTAGCAAGTGCGAAATATACCTTATCCTGCTCTAGTTTCTTGAGAATGTTTTTCCTAGCTCTTTGTTCTTCTTCTTTTTCTGCTTTTCTCAAGGATAAATTCCTGATTAATTGGATATAAGTGAGTTTGAGTAACTAATTTCATTACAAAAACAGAAAATAAGCAACTAGTAAACATTACATATACCGTTTTCTTTCATTTTCTTCTGCGATTCGCTTCGCCTCAAGGAGTTTTTTACCTTCTTGAATCCTCTCCTTAAAATCATAGCAATAAAAAGATAATGAAAATCTATGCTGACATATTTAAGGAATAATTAACTTCTAGAAATGACCATTACAAAAGAATTTGAACTATATCTATTGAGGTTACAAAATCAAACACTAAGTTGATATATGTACGAAGAAATTAATAATTTAAGTTACCTTTTCCCTTTCCCTTTCCATCATTTTGTCTTCATTCCTTTTCCTCTTGCCTTCTTGTTCCCTACAATAGTGAAATATTCATTTTCTATAGTTGTCTATACTCAATAGTTAGACTATTTTAACATGTCTAAAAAAAAGAATTGCTGTAGTACATAAAAAATGAATAATAACAATTGTTATTATAGAAGATAGAAGGTACACAAAACCTTAAATTATGTGCTTTCATTCTCATTTCATTTGTGATGGTGAATGGTTGAGAGCTATCATTATCAATAATATCAATGTCTACATCTACCTGTTAAAATGTTAACAATTAAAATTAATTTAAATCAAAATTTTAAGTTATAGTGATAATTGTTCTTGTGTTGTAATGTGACTGCCATATTGTATGCAAAATACAACTGCATAAGTCTAGTAACAATTGTAATTGCAAACCGCAATTCGAAATGATGATGTACCTCTATAACCTTTGAGGCGAAGGAATCAATTTGTAATATGAAAAATTAAATAACAAATACACACTATAAAAATATATATATATATATATATATATATAAAGTTGTGAAATTACCAATGGAATCTCATCAATATCGGTGTCATTCTCATGATCAATCATCCAAGTTATAGCTTCCTCTAAGCTGGTATTGCCTAGTACAGCAAAATATTTGTGTATAAGGAAATATGTATAATGCACAAAAAGCACAATTCCAAGGTATGTAATGAGGAAACAAATTGTTAATAGAAGCTTCAAATAATGTGTCATCTTTAATCAAAGCATTAGTGCTTGCTTAGTTAGAAAAGCAAACCTAATACATTGTTACAATGAGGATTAGGTAGATAAACTTCAAGTCTCATTTTCAAACATTTCCTAAATAATGAAAATAACACAAAATTTTATAATCTTTTCACTAATTGATTTAAAAAGGTAGAGTTTAAAATTATATCTTAAAATGACAAAATTTAAATATTCTGGAGAACTGTCGTAAAATAACCATTAATTAGTATCACTTTAATGAAAAATAATTTCCCCCCTCTCCAGTTAAAAAAAATTGATTACCAAGGTACATTTAAGATAACTCAACTAAAGAAACTTGACATTTCATTTTAATTTCATGTCTATGAATCATAATTCTTGTAATGAATCAACTAACCAGAATAATGCAGTGCTCTTGTTGCCCTTGCATGTGGAAATCCCATTATTTCAAGGTCTTCAAGTAACTTTGCATTCACTTTTGGAACAGCCATTTGCACAAAAATAAAATGATAGACTGCAAAAAAAACATAACACAACTCATATGACACCAAAATATTCTACAGTAAGATATTAAATATTGTTTTCAAAGTTACACATTCAATCAATTATATTTTCGTAAATTATTAGTAATATCTATATATAACAATTTCAATCTTGTGTCTAATGTCTGTGTTTGGGCTTCAGAAATTACATGACACCAAAATTATTAGTATGACATGTTATACATAAAAAGTTGTCAAATGAATAAGACACAACAATGGCTAGAACAAAAATGATAGATGAAGAACTCAAAAAATGGAGTGAAAAAAAAAAGGTGTGGCATATAAGTTTCACAATATAATACCTTTTACAATTACAAGTGATAGAAAAATTAGAAGGTAGCTAAGGAAGCTATGATATGTTGATGTTGGGTACAAATGTGTTTAGAACTCTTCTTCTAGTGACTTAATTGAAAGAAAACCAAGTATGCAAGAAACTAGAAGATTGAAATGCTATGGAACTTGGAAGATGATTATTGTAATGTGTCTAGAGAATTTGAGAAAACATAGAAACAAATTCAGGGTTTTTCAGACTTTTCATTTTATTTGTTTCTTTTGCTTCCAACATTCTGATTCTGATTCTTTTCCTTTTGGTTTGCTTGATTGCTAAGAAAAGAACTTCATGCCATGCATTTTTATTGAGCACCATTTTCTCAAGGTATAACTTATAATATAATTTTCTAGTAGTTTGAGCATCACACTATATGTAAATACTAAGTAGCTTCAATCAAAGCAATTAAGCATTTCTTTGGTTCTGCCGTGGCTTTTATGGAATCGTACATGATTTGTACGTTTGGATAGAAACTTAGTTTTATAGCTTCAACATCGTGATATTTGATGATCAAACATAGAATTGGTTAGTTATAAGTTACACTAATTAATTATTTTACATTATATAATTATTTATCTAATTAATTATATAAATTTACGTAATCCTTTTGTGTACTTAAGTATCTCAATTATCAATATCATTTAAATTATTTTTCTTCATTTATCTTTTATTAATTATTTAAATCAAGAATAGTAATAATTATAATAAATTATATTTACTTTCTTGTGTTGCTATTCACTTATTGTGTATTAAGCTTTTCATTATATAAAAATCCCGTCAAAGAAAACTTATGAAACGAACTTATATTTTTATACTTAGACATTTTTAACTAGAAGCTTTTGTTTTTTTAGACAAAAATAATTAATAGTTAGTTGTAGAAATTTAAATAAGAGCAATTCTTTTTAAAATTCGTTAAGGGTTCATTAACTCATAAACAAGGGACATTAAGAAACTAAATTATCATTTTATAAATTGTAGAAGCTAAATTATCATTAATAAAAAGAACTAATTTTTTTATATAAACAAAAGTTAGGGTGAAGGGATAAAAATAACTAAATTATTTGACCTTATAAAGTACATTTTTTACAACCGTTAATAAGAATTCAAGACAAGATATTTAACTTAACAATATAAGCATTTATCAGTTGAATTAGAATTTAAAGATATCTTAATAATTAATATTATTATTATTTTGTTGGGGACAGTGATCAAATTGCAACTTTTCTTTTTTATCATTTTCTCTTTTAAGTCTCTCATGTCGGCCACCATGTCAATCTTATCCCTAATATTACTCACCTCTCAATATTTTCAAATACATCAAAATACACTTCTACAAATGAATAATATAAACATATGAAATATACTTTTAAATTAATTAATTCAGACAAAATTGAGGGATTTTAGGAAAACTTATAAATGAGAAAAATAAAACTTTAGAGTTTTGTACCGTACACCCCCACTTGTACCTCCCCTCCCACCCAATCCCCATAAAAAAATACCATATTGCCCCTAATATTATTAGTAAAAACTCTAAAAAAAATTCTCTTTTTTTTTTCACCAAGTTTCTTCGAAAATTTGAATTGTCAGAATCACATATTTGCAAACATTCGAATCTTTGAAATCTTCGAAACTCAAAAGTAAAATAAATTTTGAAACTTTGAAATTTTCTAAAATTAATTTTTCAAATCTTCAAAAGTTTCCATGAAAATGAAACTTTCGAAATGCAAAAACTTTCAAAATTTTCTAACAATCTAAAAAGTTCGAAATGTAAAATTCAAAAATATGAAGTTTTTCAGTTTTAAAAATTTGGAATTCATGGTAAGTTCTGAAATTGTTTCGGAAGTTTAGTTTTCAATGAAACGTCCAAAACAAGCTTCGAAAGTTTAGGAACAATAAAGAAATTCTGAAATGCATTTTTTTAGTAATAAATTTACAGTAATAAATATATAGTAATAAACTAATAATAATAAATTTTATACCTAATTTAAAAAATAGTAATAAATTTAATTAATAATAATATTATAAATTTATTTTTCAAAATAAATTTTTAATTATAACAGACAATATTTATTTTTTGAAATAAATCGAAACTTTCGAAAGTTTTAATTTTTTTGAAATTGAATTACTTCAAAAGTTTAAAAGTTTCGAAAGTTATGTGTTTTAAAAATTTGAAAGTTTCGAACATTACTTCAAAAGTTTTAAATTTATCAAAACTTTCGAAGGTTTTGATGATTTCTGAAAAAACACGCTTCAAAATTTTTAAATTTATCCAAAATTTCAAAAGTTTCATAACATCTTAGAAAATTTCATTTCAAAACTTTGATATTTGTCAAAAGTTTTGAAATTTGTCAAATTTAATGGAAATTTAAGTTTCAAAAGTTTCATATTCAACAAAACTTTCGAAATGTCAATAAAATTCACTTTTTTCTATTTCAAAAGTTTAAAATTTTTGAATGTTGAGGAAGACTTTGTAATTTTCAAAAGTAGAGATGAAAAATAAAATAGTAAATTTTTTATGATTTTATACATAATAAAAAAAGGTAATATGGTATTTTCCATTATGATTGGGGTGGGGTCTAAAATACGGTACTAAGCCCAAAACTTTATTATCTAAAAAGTAATTGGGGGCTGAGGCCCAATAAAACATGACCCGACCCAATCTCCTATTCGGATCTACTTGGTCGTGTTTTGGTAACTCGACCTACTAATTGGGTTGTAATTTTGTGTAGACGCTTCGAGAAAACATTAAACACAGTGAAAATACAGAGACAACACAACACCATCACAAAAAAACTAAATAGAATTCCAAATCGAAGATAGAGAAAAACTAAGACACAAGACACATAGATTGTTATGCTGTCATTGGTTTCTTAAAAACATGTCATTGTTAGGAAAGAGAGGCAGAGAATTAAAGCTGTTAATGTCATGCCCTTCACTCTCAAATTCAAAAATAATTCAATTTATTACTTATGATGATAAAAAAATCGACCTTGGTTCCATAGCTAGAACTTTTGGGTTAGACCCATCAACGTTGAGATTGAATGGTTACTTTATAAGTAGAGGGGTTGACCTAATTTCTTCCTCTGTTACTTGGAACTCTCTTCTCTCTTTCTTCTCTTCTAAAGGTTTGTCTACTGGAAAAGATTACCATGATGCTCTTCTTGTCACTGCCAAAGTTCGGAACAACCGTATGTTTGTTAACTCTTCTTTCTTATTGTTTTGTTGGTTTTACTTTTTCTTTAAAATTTTGTGGCATTTGGTGGATGGTGGATGTAGTTACTCATTGACGCATCCTTAAATGTGTTGTTTTTAATAATTTTATGAACTAAACTGACTAGAACACATTTTAGACCAAACTCACTAAGAAAAGAAAAAAAATGGTATTTTTGTAATTTTAATACATTTGATTATTGTTATAACAACATTTGACACATCTAAAGATTATGACTATTTAATCTTGAAACAATTGATGGTATAATTTTAATTAGTTAAGTGAATGGCTATAATTTACCAGAAACCTAGATTCTAAGATGACATTAGAAACTATCTTAGTGAATAATGGTTATTATGAGGCAAGGTAACACTCACATATTAGCTAACTTTTGAGGTTTGAGTTAGGTCAAAATTCATTTTTATTTATTTTTTAGACAAAAAAAAAATGATATTTAGTTATATCAATCAATTTGGACAGCTGTATGTGCATATGCAGGAGGACATGAGTCACAGGATTTTCAAAATGGTATTTGCAAGGTGATAGAAAGTGAGCATGCTGGTAGCAGTAGAGGGAATGAAGATACCAACTTGTTGAAAAATAAAAAGTTGAGAGAGAGCAAATCAGGTATATTTCTTCAGTTATTTGTGAAGATTGTTATAATGGGTATTTGAATTAATGTTCCCTTCTTGAATAGTAGGCAACATAAAGCATTCCAATTGGTGAGTATAACTTTTCAGTCAGTATTCAATCGGTATTTTAAATGTTTGATTTGAGTTATGTATAATTCTTTAATAAAATAATTAGTTTTGTTGATTATAATGATAAATTGAGTTTCATTTAATCAAATATCCTTGGTACTCAATTTGATAATAAGTTGAGATACAATAAATAAAAATATATTAATGAAAAAAAAAGTAATTAATGTTGTATTGATATTGTAACATAACAAAATAATTGAATTGAAGACCGAGAAAAATACATTTAAAATGAGTCACATTGAGTATAAAATGAAAATATATTTGAAATTGTTTTTAACTTATATTTTTCTTTTGCTTTTTTCTTTCTTTCCAAAAGGTGAGATTCTGAATGGCCTAAACTGCAAGAGAAAGCAGCAATTTGAAGATGTCAACCAATTCAAGAAGTTAAAAATAAACGAAGACAAGTCAGGCATTTCACACAGCCAGTTTACATGTAGTATCACGAGTAAGAATCTGAAGCGATTCAGAGAAGATGATACAATTGTAGCAGCTAATTACAAAAGGATTAGATAAAATCTCTCACTTAAGAAAAAAAATATAAAAGTATAGATTTTTTACATATCCTTTGCACACACTCTTAAACCTTTTGTATTATGTACTATTGAAATGTCAAAGAAATCATAGATTTTGAGGTGCCTCAGGAAATTAAGTCAAATGTTGCAATTTCTATTAAGATGTACCAAAACGCGTTATCTGTAATCATGTGTGATTCCGATCAATTAAAACAGGCATGAATACAAACACATTACACAGTGGAAGTAAAGCTATATTGTACATAATTAGTCTTGATCAGAATATAATACACAACTAACACTACCAAATTGGATGGTATCATTTTGAGTAGTATTGCCATACAACAGCTATTCCTGCAACCAATAGTACTTTAAGAATCAATATTGGATTAATGAAGGATGATGATGATTGTTGTTGTGGTTGAGTGGATTCTGATGATCGCCGCCTAAGCCTTGCAGGCAATTTATTTAGTATTCGACGAAGGAACGCAACTTTGTTTGCATCTACAAGTAGAAAAATACAAGATATCAGAAACTGAGAATGAATAAAAAGTTGTGGAAACTATAGTTATGCAGCTTCCGCCATTCATTATAAAAAATAAGAATAAAAAAACAAAAGGTAAGAAGACTGGGGGTGGGAGCAGAGATACAAGCGATTGAAGGATGCTTTAGGAACTCCGACATATTGGGATTATGTTTTTTTCCACAGTTTTATTCTAAACATAATGTATTTCTTTGTAAATTGTAACCCTAGGTATAATTCTATTCTACTTTTAATAAGCTTCAAGCATTAAACAGAACATATGTTGTCTTGTTCTAACATGTATAAAATGCTACTTATTATTATACACAATATAAATTAGTTGTGTCTTGCGATACATACAAGAGTCGAGAGAGTTACCTTTGTTTTTCAAAAGTCTTTCCTCCTCTCCAACACGTCTTCGGAGTACATTTAGCAAAGATCCAAAATACAATGCAAAAATTGTGCATGTAATTGTGATGACGTTGTAAGGCATACTGAAATCAGGAGTTGTCAAGGGTACAAGCAAAACTTCTGTATATGAAAGAACGGGTCTGTTTTCCTGCATTAATAATAATGCAAACAGTTATGTATGACAGTCATCCTATATAATGAAGTTATGACCAAAACATGATTGCAGATACAAATAATCACCTGTAATTTAGACAGCATTGGTGAGTTGCTTATAGAGTTGTTAGAAAATTGCCAACCAGCATCAAAATCAGGAAAGCTTATTATTGCTGATGGGATATCAAATCCTTGATTAGCATCTGGAGGGTATTCATCAATGTGCAAGAAACCCTACAAACACAGGAAAAAGCATGTAAAAAACCAAACCAATATTTCATTCACCCTTCATAAAAGGGTTTGTAGTGAACATATATAGCTACCATCAGCTATTATTGCCATATATGTATAAAAGAAAAATGATTATCACATTTTATGCTGCGATGATATATACCAATATTCATGTTAAATTTGGGCTAACTGACAGGATGTTATGAAAGGACTTTTGGCTAATAGAAAGTGTGGTCTGAGCGGCTAGTAGCTTGAGTCTTTTAACCATATGTCCAGGGCTTGAATCCTAGTGACAGAAACAGAGTTGCACATGTTTGGGGAGAGGAGTTGCCCTGTAATTAGTACTCTTCATCCTAGAGGGATTAGTCCTACAACTACTGATTAATGTGATTCTACAGTTCTGTTCCCAGATTGGAAAAAATAAACAGGTAACCCGCTCTATAAAACTGTGTTAGCACTTGGCCCTAAACAAAGTCAGTCTCACTCAAACTCACACTCAAGATAATGACTAGGAAAATAAGAAGGCAAGAACCACGTTTATAGAAAGAAACCTATATCGTGGGTGCTTTACAAAATCTCTATGTTGCTTACAAACTCTTTATAATTCAATGTCTTGGCCAATCAAGGCCTCCCCTGTTTATACCAGTCCCATGGATAGTGAAGATGTAGTAACAATGTAGATCCATTCTCTAGACTCCAACAAAACATCTTACACATTTAAAAATGATATTCCTAAGCAGAGTTCCCAATTGTTCTAAGTCATTTCTGTCAAACTCGGTAGAACCTTTGGATAATTACAAATTGCTGAAATTATAGAAATAGTATTTCAGGTATAAAGATGTTACTAAAACAGACAAAAGGACTGATCCTTATTAATACAAATATACTAAACTCCTAAACTTAATTAAATGAGTAGACGAATCATGAAAAATAAATTTCCTAAACAAGCCAAGTTTGGACTGAGCATATTCTTGTCTAGCTTGACTACTTTTCCCCAACTTTGAAGAACTCAGAAGGACATATATGTATGCCAAATTGATATTTCACGATACCTCCTACTTTCCTATCATAACATTAGCAGTCTTATTTATTTAGTTCGTAATGATCGTTGAATTAAAATTTCTGCAGTTGTCTGATAACATTAACTTAAAGGAGTTTGTTAATCTAACAAAAAGTGAGATAAATATCCAGAAGAAAAAGAAATACAAAAGATAATAAGAATTTGAGCAAACCTTATCAAACTCTATATTTAATACAGCAGATTTAATCTCACAAGGAAGCATGAGGATCAGCTCCATCATCCCTAGTGATACTTTGTCTTCAGAAGGTGAAACACTCATTTTCTCAACAAAATCTGTGACTACTTGAGGCTTTTCATCTACTAATAATTGTAAGGTGTGGTAATATACCTTAATATACCAAGGCACAATTTGGAGAACATTAACTTGTAACTTACACCTCTCTTCAATATCACTGGCTGCAACGAAGCCCTTAGTCAAATCCGTAGATTTCAAGGATATTGCAATCGAACCCCTTTCGTTTCCACTTCCCATTAAAAATCTACTGGCATATAAAGGTGCATGTGAACTGGACCAAACAACTGGATGCTTCCAAGTTAGGCCTAAATCAAACTGTTGGGTGTCTTTGTACCCTTTGATTGAATATTCATACAGAACTGAGTTCTTTTCCAGCTCTCTATGGACCCTGTCTGGGGTAACAGATAAGTCAAATCCAAGATTCCACCTCAAATCATCTGTACCTATGTCATTAGAAGCATATGCCGCAGTGTTCTCCTGGAGCTCTTCAAGTTTAGTAACTAGACCCCTTTCAACTTGAAGGTAGACATTACTCGACTTGGCAAGAACACATCTTCCATTGATTTTTCGTCCAAATATAGAACTCAGAGACCAGCTTGGTTGAATCTTTGTTTCACTGGGATAGCTCATGCCAGCTCTCTGAATATTAGGCTCAAGAACAACTGTAAGCGTTTGTTCTAGAATAATTCCTGAATCCAACCCATCTGCAGCAGTTCTTGATGCTGTCAAGTGCAATTGCTGTGAATGATAAAAGCTTCTGTAAATAGACGGTCTATCCATTAAGGCCGAAAGTCCAGCTTTATCTCGACAAGGAAGGAGTTTCAACCAGGGAGTTAGATTCTCTGTGCATACAGCTTCACGCGGCAGTGTGCCATATCTTAAACTACCTAACGCTGACTGAAATGCCCATTTAGGAGCAGAATAAGAGCTAGAAGACTCTAGGAAGTTTATTGAAGCGCAGAAAAGACCTGACAGAGAATGAGTTAAATTTTTCCAAGAAGCGTCAACCTGATGTTGTGGGACATCAAAGACTGCCCACAATTCAACTCCAGGAGGCTTTGCATTTTGGCTTGATATTGGATCAAATCCACCCCATCTTTCATAGTTCCATCGACCTTGAGTGAAGGATAACTCCATTGCTTTAATGTGAAATTTCTTAACCTGTCCATCCAACACTAATCGACATGTTAATTAGTATATTCAGGAAAACAATTCCGAGAAGACAGAATATAACAAAATTAACAAATTTGCTTCTACAAGTCGCAGGAACAAAAAAGAAATAGTATATACTAAATCATAAGCAAGCAAAATTAAAATATTAAAGTATAAAACCCGGAAGGCCCGATAGCATCTGGTGCCAAGTAACTGATTTGCTCTGAACTGAAACCAACCAATTATTTTAGGGATAAACGATATTCATCTCTGAACTAAAAGTACAAATACTTAGATGGCCAATTCAGTTTATAGTGATCACCCCATGCTATATCCAGTTACGCTTACATCTTCCATTTGTAATCATATATCTTAAAAGTAGATTGTATCAGATATGATCTAACAAGCAGACTGAAGCTCACGGAAAAGCCAAGACAACTTCACCTCAATGATGCTAGACATTCAACTCTCTTCGTCAAATGGTCATTCATATATACAAGACTTACCAAGTCAGGAAACATGTATTAAATACCTCAATAGGACTTAAAGCATTGAGTAACAGAAATAACAGTTAGTAACAGTAAATGCCGATTAGGCAGTTGTAGATAGTTGAAAAAGTTACTAGATATACAAATAGATACGGGGATCATAAGTCAATATCAGTTTAGAATTAATTTTAACATGTTTGGTTGTTATCGAGTTGAATTGATTTTATCTCCAAAATTGATTATGACTTAAAAGCTAGAATTTGTAGTTTTTTACCCTAGAATTGGCATTTAGTCTAAAATTAATCCTCAACTCACTTTCACATGAATCATGAATGTATCTAAACATAAGTCAGGTTCAACTATCTATAAGTCAATATCAATTTTACAGAATCAATTCATTCAAAATCAATTTTTGTTGGAACCAAACACACCGTAAAGTAAAACTTTAAAGAATTATAAGCAACATTAAGTTTAAACTACATAAATATCACATTATCTAGGAAATATTAAAACAACTTCAATCAATTGAATCCAAATTCAAGTGAGACATTCCAACAAATAACTTAAAACTCGAAAATAAATAAATAAAAGGAAAGTGAAAAGTGTAAAGCGCGCACACACACCAGCTGAGAAATAGATTTAGGGAAGAGATGATGGTGACGAGCGAAGGAATCTTCAGACATAGAAGCTTCAGTTTGAAAGTGAAAATGCGCAAGCACTTTGCGATCGGGTAAGGGTTTCAATAGCAACTCCTCGGAAAATTCTTCTTCTTCTTCTAATATTGCCGATGATAGAATCGGAAGAAAGAGAAGAAGAGAGAGAGCGAAGGTCGCTGTTGAAGGGAGAGCCATCGTTGCTTGCTAAGTTGGGAACTCGCTATGAGTGATGTGTATACAGTACACTACAGAAGTTCCGCCATGAACGCGGTTTGCAAGCTTCAGGTTTCGGTGATGGTCCAAGAGTTTCTCTTCTGTGTGGGCCGTGTTTTGGGCTTTATGTAAGCCCAATTATATTTATTTAAGGAAAACTTCTCTTTTACTATATTCTCATATGATCCAAAATTCTAAATTTGCCCCTCTTCGGATTGAGGGATTCAGATGTGTTTGTCCGGAGTGTCCAATTCAAACGCTATTTATAAAGAGTAACCACTTTCTCCTTCTCCTTTATTTATGCATTTTTTGATTCATAACTGAAAAACACTTTAAAAAGAGTGACCACTAATTCGCCCCTAAAATTGTAACTAACTGTCAAAATACTTCTTGAATTTTACTTTTTGTAAAATTATAAACAATCATACACTCACATGCTAAATTTTCTAACTCGTTAGCAAAAACCTCACTACAATCTACTTGTAAAAGTAGTGTATTGATGTTGGGATTGTTGTTACCCTTTAGTAAGGTTAGATTTTGATTGAGGAATCTCTATGCTTGTGTTTTTGTCTCTCTTTGTGGGTTTGGTATATTAGACACACTCTATTGTCATGTCATTTCCCACCACAATTAGAACATGTCCACTCATTATAAGATCTCTTCAGTTTATAGCAACTTGGTCGAATCTTTATTTCGATCATTTCTTTTCTTTTCTTTTTTCCTCCCAAAGTTTTCTTTAATGGAGGTGGTACAAGTTTGGACAATCAATTATCCTCTCAGTATTGTTGAGAAGTTGCAGGGTTTATGAAGTAATTGTAGGTTGTATTGTAAGAGGCAATTGTAAGCCATCCATTACGAATTTTGAGGGAGAAAAGGAAGAAGTGATTTTGATAGTGCAGTTTAGGGATTCAAGAATTTGGGGGAAAATAAATAGAGAATAAAAACTATTTGATAGTTTCTTGTTATTGTCAAAATATTTATTGTGATGTGACGTCCACACTTATGTGTTATGTGTCACTTAGCGTTAAACATGAACATATTTAATAAAGCTCATTGATGGAAGGAATGTTTTACCCGACGTTAGACAAGATAAATGAGTTTGTTGTAAAGTGTAAATTTCAGTGAACATTTTGATTGACGTTTATAATTTAAGGAGGTAAATTGGAGGTTTACTCCACTTAAAAATTCTAAACTCTCTAATGAAGAGAGATGTTCCAAATTTCCCGTATTAGACATGTGGAATTTCAACTCATGTCTCTAGTTACAGATTTATATGTCAAATAATATAAAATAATCATTATCAAATTTATTATCATCATGGCCGGTTTTAATGTAGGCATTCTATAGGAGTTGTAGGATGTCTTGTGCTATCAGTACAATAGTCATATATTACATAATTTTTCTTTACATTTTCTAATTGGTTTTTTTGTACAGGAGTTAGATCCCAATACTTTTGGTTATTCCACCAGAAATTAGCATTAAAACATGCAGGATTAACCAAATTTGGACTTCGACTTGGACATGCACTAACATCAAATCCTTGGAAGTATGCTTTGAAAGGTGCATAATTCCAATTGATTTTGGCTTTGCCTCCCTCTGTTGCCCAATCTTCACCGTTCCACAAACTTATTTGTATTTGCATAGGACGTGATGGATAGCTCCCTCCAATATTGGTATAGTTCTTGTATACTCTAATGGGGATATTGTCCACAAAAAATCTGCCAAACCAGATTTTTATCAAATTTTACAATTACATATATAACTATATGTAAATACATTAATTAATATATGTTTCAAATATCAATTTAGGGTTTGGTTTGCTCAGCTTACAAAATTTTATGTTGTTGTATTAGTGTAGTTCATTATTGTATTAATTAAGGGTTAAATTAATATATTTTTAGTTTATATAAATATCATTTTATAAAAAATAGTTACAAAAAGAAAACATTTTTATTTATTCTTAAAATATGTTTGTAAATTGACTTTTGAAGGATACTGAAAAAATGATTTTAGAATAATAAATCTATATTTTGATTTATATTTAATATTAAAAATAATATCATGATATTATATCCTCATTTATCATGTAATTGTTTTAATTTTAAAAAAAAAAATCAAATATGCATTAAAATACAAATTTAGTATTTCAAAATCCTCCAAAATTTAACTCAATGTTCACTCTTCATATTTTGGTAATTTAAACTTATAAGTGGATAAAGTTTTCATCAAAATTACCAAATTGGGTGTATTGGTTGCATATGGGGTTGTTTGTTACAAGTTATGTTTAAAAAAAAAATCAATTTTTTAAAAATACAATAACCATTTTTATGAGTTTTCATATGTTGCAATTTTCTTTAAATAATTAAAAATCTAGAAAATACTTCAAAAAAGAGTAAAAAATTCGTTTTTATCAGCTGAAAATGTATTTGATAAATCATTTATAGAGTTATAGAAAGAAGTAGTGTGCATGTATGTATAGCTTACACAATTTGATGTGCATTCCAAAGAATTTTGTAGTCGTGGAAATCAGCTGTGGGGTCAAACCAAAGATGAATTTTGTGCTCTCTATTTCCTACTCCGTTTGCAAACACATTCGTCTGTAATGCATATGGCTTCCCTATACTATTTCCCAAAAATTCAAAGTCCAGCTCCTCATGCAAATTTCCAAGTGCTTTCAACTGCACAATCAAATTATTTACTTATTCAATTATCTTTATTATTACTTTTTATTATAAATGTAAATTGAAATATAACAATTTTAGTGTAATGCACGTAATATTAATTATCATTTAATTTATATATATTATCAAAATAAATAGTTATAGGATAAAATTGGAAAAAAAATAATTAAAATTGTATTTGAAACTAAAAGTATATATTTTTTAAACAAATTAAATTGTGTAAATGTGACAATTATTATAAGAACTTGTTGGAACATAAGTATTTTTAAAGTAGTTTTTAAACCCAGCGGAACTTACATAATAAGCTGTGACAATTCCTGCAGATTCAGGGCCTGGTACTTTGATCCTCATATGGAAGAATCCAGAGCCAAAACTCATCTTTGATGCAAATCCAGCTCCTATATTGCGTATGTCACAAATTAATATATTTTTATTTATTTATTTATTTACTTTAGGTATTTTTTAAAAGAAAAGTGGTAATATATAAATATAAAAAAGAGCCTGTCTAGTTACAGATATAAAAAATAATGGATGATATTTTCTCATCACCAAATGAGGAATTTTTACCGTATATCTTAATTTCTATAATTTATAACTAAAATACTCCACTTTTAAAATCATACATTAAAATATTATACTTTTTTAGACTAACAAAAAATTGCTATATAGAGGTGCGACAAATTTAAAAAGGAATTTTTTTTTTTTTCTAATAAAAGGTCGCTGACTAGGGATGCAACTTCCCAAAAGATTATTTTAAAAATTTTAAATTGTTTTTTTTAAATAATAATAATACTATATTAATAAATTATTATTAATTATTATTATTATTGTTATTATTATTAAAAATAGTTATAATTAAAAATAATTATAATTAATTAAAAATAATTAAAATTAAATATAACACCTGTTATAATTAATAGATTAATTTAACCGGTACAAATAGAAGTATTACCAACATCACATAAAAAAAAAATGAAAAATTGGATTTTAATTTTGACATCACTCATGCTTAACGATTAAATTAAAAATGAATTTTAATCTTTAATTTCAGTTGATAATTTAATTAAATTTATTTCATTTTTATGACTTAATCACTAATATACTTGGTAGTGTTTGAATATTTTTTCTTTTAACCGAAAAATGATGCATCGAGTGACCATTTAAACAAAAAATAAATAGACGTGTATATAGGAAGGGGGAACCAAAGATATATGTGGGATATTTAAAAGGAGATTTAACAATAATTAAGGTAAAATGAATGATTAATATATAACCTGAAGAGTTATCCATTGTGAGCAGAACTTCTTTCCCTTGGTTTAAAATCACAAAATGATTGCCACCCCATGTGGGGCTGTAACATCGACCAAATACTACTTCTTCATTTTTCCTAATTACTCCAGCAAGAACAATATGAGGGACGAGGACCAAAATAAAAATAAAAATTAGAGAACTCATTGAATAATGTGAGCAAATTTAGCCACAGGGTTTAATCTTTTACACACTTATGAATCGATTTGATTATAATTGCTACTCTAGTTCTTCATATATATATATATGGGTCACATTGACTATTAATAAATGAAATAAATTGTGTTATAATATTTTATTGTTCTATATTTGTAAAATTATAAATAATTTGATTGATGTACTGATTGGGTTAAAATTTCTAATAAAGTTTTATCAAAACTAAGAAACTCACCAATATAAATATAATTTAATAAATTGTACAAACGTTTTATTCTAACATTTAATATATTAGTTTAAAAATAAATTGATATATCTAATTTTATTAATGTAATTAAATATTTTTTGATCTTAATTTTGACTTACATAGTTACTAGATAATATTATTACTAAAATGGATAATTTTTATTTTTTTCCATATTTTTTTATTAATAGAAAACATAATACATGGTATTTAATTCTTTTCTTACGGAAGTTTTATATGATTAACAATATACACAACGGTCATCTTTTTAATAATAAAATATATATACCATAGTTTTTTTAAAAGAAAATAGTATTAATACTTGAAGTTGGTCAAAAACATAAAAAAAATAACTAATCATCCCTAAAAGAAATTAATGCTGAGTGCAATTAAGTCTTATTACAAAATTAACTTTAAAATTAACTTTTCTCTCCTAAGACTAGACCAAACATAATTTATGGGCCGATATATGGACCATTTATTGTATATATTCATTTGACACTGGACAAAATTATATTTTAGTTCCATCTTTTAATGTTTCTCACTAAAAATATATTAAAAATATAGTATGTAATTGCCTTGTAATATTTGTTCACAGAAAGTAACTTTATTTTTTCTGAGAGTAATTGGTTAAACAATGCATGTGGCATTGTAAATAAGTATTAATTATTATTTATGATATTAAATATAGTATATTAATTATTAATTATTATAATGTATTAATTATTTATGATATATTTATAATCTATTATTTATGGTGTATTATTTATAATATATTAATTATTTAATAATTTAAAACTACACGAAAAATAATATTTTTTTAAGTCATTTACATCGCTTTTTCAAAAAAAAAAAAAAAAGTGCGGTAATATCTAGCGCTATAAAAAGATAGAACAACTCTTTTTAAAATAAAAAAACGCTATAAAATAAGTAGATATATTATTTGCTTGTTATGCACTTTTTACGACGTTTCTTTGAAAAAGCGCCGTAAAAGGTGCATAATAATGCATATGTTGAATGCACCTTTTATTTTTTAAAAAGAGCATTCTAAAATATGTGTTCAATAGATGCATTATTATGCATCTTTTATAACATTTTTTTCAAAGAAGCGTAAAATATGCATTTAATATATGCATTATTATGCACTAATACATCATTTTTTCAAAGAAGAGCGGTAAAAGGTGCATTCAATATATTGATTATTATACACTTTTTACAGTGTTTTTTTTTTAAAGTGCTGTAAAAGGTGTATTTTTATTTTAATTTTATTAAAAAATGTTATAAATGGAATATTTAAAAAACGTTTTTTGATTTTGTATGGCATTTTAAAAAAAAAACGTTGTCTTTTAATTTTTTTTTCAAAATCATTTTCATCTAGAATTAGTTCACAATTATTTCACAATCAGTACACAACAACATAACTATATAACTTAACTTTATAACTTTACACAATCAGTTCACAACATATTGATATACATATTCACATATTGTCAACAACACAAAACTATATACATATTCATATAACTACATACTCACAACTTTTCAATGTGCCCTATTCATATACATATAACTATCAAAACTACATAGAACATAACTACCATATATTCACATAACTATCCCTTGCTGCATGCAATTTCCCAGCAAATCAAAAATATTTTATTTCAATCACATACTGACACCAGTCTTTCTTTAATTCATATAGATCTCTTTTAGAGTATGTTGGACTGAAATTGTCAAAGTACTATGCGATATAAAAATTGAACATAAATAATATATATATATATATATATATATATATTATATATGAAAATCAAATAACGAAAATATTGTACCATTTCTGGGATTATAGTTTAATTCCTATCAACAATCTTCTTCATGAATCGCAATATATAGTACCCACAATCGATGTTGTTAGTTTCACGAGAGCACTATAAATTAAAACATATAAGTCAATAAATATTTGTACATTGAATGTAAATAAATTTTAAAGGCATATATTTCAAACCTTTATTGGAATCTATGTGATGTTATTTGACTTTTGCTTCGACACTGTAGCATCTCTTTGAACTCGAAAAACTTGTAAAGTAATATCGAATAAATAAATGTGATTATTATAGCATTAATAAACACATTATTTATATATATATATATATATATATAAGAAATAAATGTATATTACTTACGTGTCGAACATAATTTTTATATTAGAGTAATTGTCGTGCAAGGGATCTAAATAGTATAATATCCCTTGCAGCATTGCGTACAAGCGCTATAAAAGTCTTGTAAACATTATGTGCAAATGCTATATGATCCTACAACGGCACTTTTTCTGCTTGTCAAAAAATTGCTAAAAAAACACTATTATGTTCTCCGTTACTTGAAATATATTTACAACAGTTTTTGTATTTAATATACGATATAAAAATTGAACATAAATAAGTTAGAATCAAATATACATATATATATATATATATATATATATATATATATAGTTTATAGATGGAAATCAAATAATGAAAATGCCGTACCATTTATGGGATTATAGTTTGATTTCTATCAACAATCTTTTTCATGAATCGCAATATATAGTATCCTCAGTCGATATTGTTAGTTTCACGAGAGCACTATAAAATAAAACATATAAGTCAATAAATATTTGTGCATTGAATGTAAATAAATTTTAAAGGCGTATATTTCAAACCTTTATTGGAATCTATGTGATGTTATTTGACTTTTGCTTCGACACTGTAGCACCTCTTTGAACTCAAAAAACTTGTAAAGTAATATCGAATAAATAAATGTGATTATTATAGCATTAATAAACACATTATATATATATATAAGAAATAAATGTATATTACTTACGTGTCGAACATAATCTTTATATTGGAGTAATTGTCGTGCAAGAGATCTAAATAGTATAATATCCCTTGCAGCATTGCGTACAAGCACTATAAAAGTCTTGTAAACATTATGTGCAAATGCTATATGACTCTACAACGGTACTTTTTCCACAACACTTGTCAAAAAATCGCTAAAAAAACACTATTATGTTCTCCGTTATTTTTGAAATATATTTACAACATCTTTTGTATTTAATATACGATATAAAAATTGAACATAAATAAGTTAGAATCAAATATATATATATATATATATATATATATATATGAAAATCAAATAATGAAAATACAGTACCATTTATGGGATTATAGTTTGATTCCTATCAATAATCTTCTTCATGAATCGCACTATATAGTATCCACAGTCGATGTTGTTAGTTTCACGAGAGCACTATAAAATAAAACATATAAGTCAATAAATATTTGTGCATTGAATGTAAATAAATTTTAAAGGCATATATTTCAAACCTTTATTGGAATCTATGTGATGTTATTTGACTTTTGCTTCGACACTGTAGCACCTCTTTGAACTCGAAAAATTTGTAAAGTAATATCGAATAAATAAATGTGATTATTATAGCATTAATAAACACATTATATATATATAAACGCTATAAAATGTCATTTTTAACGTAGTACACCTGCGTTGCATTTTTTAAGACTCATTCAAAAATATAAAAATAAAAATAATTAATTAAAATATAAATAAAATTAAAAATTCTACAACAATCCTACGTGCTACCTCCGGTCTCTTTCTCACGTATCTCTCACTCCAAAAAAAAATAATCAAACATTTGTATTTTTGTTTAAAACAAGTCTGAGTGGTCAATGATCGACTTAACAAAATTCTTTTAAATTAGTTCGTCAAAGAAACGACTTAACAAATTCATTAAAAATAATTTTTTTTTAACTTGATAGTTAAATTAAACAATTTAAGAAAAACTGCTTAATAATTTAATTTTAAATTATTTTTTAACTTTTTGAAGTTAATTATTTGGAAAATCAACTTAACAAAATTTACCTCAATTTTTAAGACAGGTGACAGACAATTAACTCAACAACATGTGTTAAAAAGGTAATTATATATTAGTGTATATTTCTAATTTCAAAATATGAGAAGAAAAAATAAATATTGATAATTAAAATATAGATAAATCTCATCTAATTATAATTCATAACGACGTTGATTTAATTTTGAATAATGAGAGAATACATTAATTAAAATCTCTAAGATATCAATTATCTTTAGTTTTTCAGTTATTTCAGTTAAATTCAATTTATTTGGTCACAAAGCATGATACAAAATCATAATAAATTTGCAAAGAATATAAGCTTTATCATATATGATCTCCCTAAACAATACAAACCTCTACATATCTAGCTAGAACTTTTGAATTTTATAGGAGTACGTAGTCTTATATATAGCATATGGTTAAAAGGACATATTAGTATTCTTTCAATGTATGCATTCTAAGGGAGCTATAGGATACCTTTGCCTATCACTACAATAGTCATATATCACATAATTTTGTTTTACATTTTCATATTGTCTTTGTCCGGCAGGATCCAAATGCCAATAATTTTTGTCATTCCACCAATAGTTATAAGAAACACAATTTGGATCAATTAAGCTTTGACTTTGACATCCACTAATATCAAATCCTTGGAAATTTGCTTTGAAAGGTGCATAACTCCAATTGATTTTGGTTTGGCCTCCATCTGTTGCCCAATTTTCACCATTCCATAAACTTGCTTGTATTTGCATAGCCTTTGATGGGTAGCTCACTCCAATATTGCTTTTGTTCTTGTAAACCCTAATGGGGATATTATCCACATAAAATCTGCCAAACCAATCTATCATTAGATTTTATAATTACACGTAATTATATTAACATAGAAATATATTTTTATTCTTATAAATATAACAGTTTTCAGTTTTAGTCTTTGTAAAAATTTTTGTTTGTATTTTATCTCTACAATATCTGAAAATTTTATTTTTTGTTCTTAACGTCAAGTGAACGTTACGAAATATGTATTTTTTTTTTTTTTTGCATATATAACATTGTTAATTTTTGTCCTTATAAAAATTTTTGTTTGAATTTTGTTGTATTCATCGTCATACATCATAGACTTAGAAAGTGAGTTTCATCGTCTTCATCAACCCAACAATTCATATTTTCCCTTCATTATTCATACCTCATCTAACCTAAATTTTTTTTTATCAAAAACTCTACCTCCAACCTTATATTTTCCCTCTATTATCTAAAAACAAAAAGAATATATGCATAAGTATTAACTACTTCCACTTTTTTCTAAAAATCTTTAAATTATTATATGTAATTATTTTTAATAATCCGTAACAAATGGACTATAAATAACTACTACTACTTCGAAGAGAACCGGGGGACATGTAAATATCTTACACAATTTGATGGGGGTTCCATAGAATTTTGTAGTCGTGGAAATTTGTTGTGGGGTCAAACCAAAGGTGAATTCTTTGCTCTCTATTACCTTCACCATCTGCAAACACATTGGTTTGTAATGAATATGGCTTTCCTTCTCTATTGCCCAAAAATTCAAAGTCCAACTCGTCATGCCTATTTCCTTGTGAAATCAACTGCACACAAAATAAATAATTAAATTAACAATAACAATATATATCTATTAATTTGGCCAGTTTCCCTTATGGCATGAGATGAGAATTTAGCTTCGTTAACTTTCTAAACATATTTTCTGTTTCTAGTAAAAAAAAATTGTTAATTTTATCTACTAAAAAAGTATGATTAATTAAGTGAATAATTATATGTATTTTTTAAAATCATAAAAAAATCATATAATTGTTTTGATTAAATTTTATCTTCTCTTAATCACAATGATCAACTTCATGAGTCTCACATTTTATTAACAAGTTAAATTTATAGAAATTTTAAAAAATAGATGATTGTTTTTTACAAAGTAACAAATCATTAATTTCATCTTAAAATATTATTATGATTTTTTATTTAATTTATTGATAAAAGAGAAACATAGAAAAAAAAATTAAATTACGTTGATAATTGAGATAATGAATTACATTAAGAGATACATAAATTTATATAGTTACTTAGAGAAACAACCAACTAAAATAACTCCCTGTAAGTAGAGGTAAGCATCTCCAACAAGCAGCAGTTGTCAATTACAAGCAACAGTTGTCAATTACATTCGTTCGTCCGCGTGTATTTACGTAAAACTCAATTTTTGTCAAATTTATTGTTGGAGTTGTACAAATTATCATCACATTTCTCTTAAAAATAACAATTTTTTTCATAATTTGATAATAATAATTCTACGACGGTTATCTTTTTTATTAATTTATTATTAATAATAAATTTATGACCCTTATCTTTTATTATTAATTTTTTTTATTATTTTTAATTATTTATGTCATGTATTTAACATTTAATTTTTATTAGTTATAAAAATTTAAGTTTAATTTTATTTTAAATTAAAATTAAAATAATGTATAATAATTTTAATTGAAATATTTAAATTTGCAATAAAATTAAATTTAAATAAAACAATATATAAATTAAAGTTGTGGTCCTATTTAATAAACATACATTGAATTTACACCAATTAATCAACTAATAAAATTAACTAAAAAATTAATTAATTAACAAATAAACTAACTAATATTAAGTCTATCCATATAAACTAATGAGATATTTAATAAATATCATAAAATAAGAGAAATAACTCACATAGTAAGCTGTGACAACTCCTGCAGAGTTACTACCTGGCACTTTGATTCTCATATGGAACATTCCAGAGCCGTAAGTCATCTTGGATGCAAATCCAGACCCTATTTGGCATGTGGTATAAATCAATCTCAAATACAAACCAATGTGTTAAGTAGATAACGATCAATTTGCAAATTCGTAACGCTTTACAAATGTGACAAAATCAAATTGATAAAAAATTAAATATCTAGACTTTCAAATATATAACATTGACAAATAATATACACAAAAAGACGATGGAAATTATCTAGACTTCCAACTAGCCATACATAAAAATAAAATAAATAGATTTTAATTTTCACGTCACTAAAACTTAACAATAAAATTACAGGATAAATTTGGCTTCTAACTTCTCTTGGCAATTTAATTAAATTTTGTTTGAGTATTTGTATGACCTTCTTAACCATTTAAATATATATAATTGTTAATTTTGAAGAGAAAATGGTATGCAAATTATAGTGATCTTTGTACAGATGCAAAATAAAAAAAAAAAAAATTTAATTCATATATACAATAAGTATATAGAGTTTTCATGGTGTTAGTGAATCACAATCATTAAATTATTAATAATGTTTAATTTTTACCATAACTATTTATAAAATCATTTATATAATTAATTATGATTTTCTGAATATATAAAAAAGTTATTGATATTGTATGTAAATTAAATTCAAAAAATAAACAAACTTGTAGATGAAAGGGGAAACTAAAGATATAAATGGAATATTTAAAAGAAGATTAATTAATAATTGAAGGAAATGAAGTGATTTATTATAACCTGAAGAGTTATCCATTGTGAGCTGAATTTCTTTTCCTTGGTTTAAGGACATAACATGATTGCCACCCCATGTAACCTTATAATTTTGATCAAATACTAATATTTCTCCACTTCTCCTAATTCCTCTAGCAAGAACAACATGCGGAACAAGGACCACAAGAAAAATAGAAATCAGAGAACTCATATTAATAATATAGGAAAATCTTGGTTGGTCTTTTATACACTTGTGAATCGATTTGGTTATTGATACAATTAATTGGCCTATAGTTCTTCATGTATCTATATATATATAGTAGATGATGTCGACGAGATAAACATAGCGTCATATATGAACTATAGAAAAACAAAAGCGCATGAATGAGTCCCATAATTGCATTTTCAATACGCTATTGACTTATATATCCTTCTCCATAACAAACCCACCACATCATGATATGGCTTAGTTTGGAAGCAACAATATATATTATTTTTCTATTATTTTAATAAAAAAGAATTTTACTAATGGGTTTAAATTTAACATCATATCATAAAAGATTATCCACATCTTATGAAGGGTTCCAGAATTTCTATCAATTCATGTGTGTGAATGTCGAACAATATCCTTACCATATATAAAGACAAAGGCTATATTAATTACAAAAGTCTAAAATAGACATGCGGGAATTGTGTCCAAAATGCATAATTAATTATATATGTTTCTGTTTAATTCTTGATTAAATTACAATGCAAGTAATCTAAGCTTCCATACATTACAAGACAACATATATATATATATATAGTGGTGCAAATCATATATAAATATTCACTTTTCGAATTTAATGATATGCTTCGTTAAATTTATTATATATTTTTTAGACGATGAATGCTTAATAACTAGTTTTCTTTTACAGAAATATTTAATAATTAGTTGTAATTAAAATTATTAATTAGTGAAGAAATTTAAAAACATACACATTAAATTATCTCTCAAATTCTTTATTTTTTTATTTTATTAAATTATCATACAATAAATATATATATATATAATTTAATTGATAAATATCGATATTATTATATTGTATATTAGCTAAAAAAAAAAAATACATTGTGCAATGATGAAAACTACTACCTAATTGATTATGCATCAGTTTGTTATAGAGTTTGGATAATGTGTATCAAAATTTCTCTGGAACATCTCTATAATTTTTATTTTTCTTTAATTTTTTGATATTTTTGTCAGAACAAATTTTTTTATCATATAAATCATGTATGTAAAATTTCACATGAATATAAAATTATTTGATATGTTATTGAAATTCATAAAAATTAACAACATTAAATAAAAAAGCATAAAATATTAATTTTGAT
>JBBPBS010001102.1:2452516-2465395 GCA_037974835.1 Cicer judaicum
TTTTATTCAACGAAAAAAGTTAAGAAAATAATTAATATAAATAATGATAATTGACAAAAATTAAGAAATATTTAATATATGTATGATATGCTAGTTTTTGTTTTTTCTACCATTATGATATGCTAGTTATGACTTTCCTTTTATGATTTTTTTTACAAATCATTTTATAATAAAGTAAGGAATATTCATGAGCCAAAATAAATTATTTATACAATTTAGAGTTTGTTGAAGTTATATTAAGTATTTCATTTACGATACTTATTTGTCTTAAATTATATGTTTTTTTATATCACTAATGAAATTTTAATTATTTTTCATTAATATATAATTACTTTATTATACATCAAATCTCTAATAATTCTATTAATTACTATTTTTTAATAAATTCAAATTTATTTTATTATTTAAATCAACATAGTTGATATTTTTTTTAATATATACTCAGAATTGAAATGAGACATTTATAAAATTATATGAAGGCGAGTATATAGTTCCGCATCGTGTTAAAAATGAATTGGCACGTCTTTGTTTAAACCATGTCGTGCCTCGATCGTGTGTAGAGTCGTACAAGTTTCAAGCTCTTTCATTATTATCCAGACAATAATGTTGTCCAAATTGAACAAATTAATGACATCGTATAAATTTTTGTTGTTAACACCGGAAGTTTCCTACTTTTGTTTGCTTATCATTTCGATCTAGAGCAACAATTTCATATAAATCAAGGCAAACTCTATTGTGGGACTATATATATTCCATTTCAGATCAATTTTTAAAAATCATTTAAAATGTTAACAACGATCAAAAAAATTACTCAAAAGTATATATTAAAGGTTATTTTCGTTTTTACGATTGAGAAGTCAAAATGAGTGACACTAATTCGACATCTATTCAATAAGTTGAACTTTAAAAGACAAATTCATTTTTTTTTATTATCAAATTAACATCGATTAAGTAATTAAATCGACCACAAGAACTTACAGGATTCTTACATTTTCCTTCTAAACAATATCGTCAATCGTAATTAAAATTTTAGATAATTTTGAAATGTTGATCTACAATAGCATTCGCTAGTAATTCGTATAAATAAAGGGAGCATAATGATGAGAATTTTTCAATGAAAGAATTAGATTTTGATTACATGATAATAAATGTATAATTGTATATAGTCACGATTTAATTGAATTTTTCATTGTAAAATTTGTCAGATTTATAATACTATATATATATATATATATAATATTCTTTGGATGAAATTTTCAAGAAGAAAATATAGAAGAAAGAAATAAAGTTTATACTATTTTTTATTAACAAATTTTAAAGTGGACCACTTTGATGAATGATCTATAGATTATTGTTTAAAGCCACTCAAAATATTAACAATGATCGAATATACTTTTCATAAATATAGGTTAACGACATTTTTTATCTTTACAAATAAAATAGTGATATGATTTATGTCGGCGACAAGTTGAATTTTAATAGATGCTTTTGTTTTATTTTATTTTTATTAAATGAAAATCAATTTGATCATTAATTCAATTTTAATTTAAGATCAAAAAGATCATTTTAAAGAGTATCATCAATCATAGTTAAAATTTCAAATAACTTTTAAGTACCGGTCAATAATAAATTGTCTATGAAGATGATCCAATATAACATTGGAGTTTTTCTTCTTCTGAATTGCAGCCTAAGTCACGTATTTGACTTAATTTGAAATTTACTTCCTTTCGATTTCGAGTTTTGGCATTTGAACTTTTTAAATTTATGACATTTTGTTCACCAGAAAAATTCGGGTGGAAATTGTTGGTGTGACAAGTGATATAATGATATGTAACATTGTCTAGGTAGATTAAGACTAATTTAAATACATTCATGTCATCAAACTTAATAAAAAATAAACTAACATAATTTCATTTTCTAAAACCAAATTTATTATTAAACCATTTTCATAAATTTGAAATTCTAAATCATTTCAACTTCTTCTTTCTTCTTATGTGCTAAGATTATAAATTGGAGAGTATAAATAAACTCGTGAAGGCACGTAAACTCGATTCCATCATAAAATTGTGAGAGTTCACATAGTATTAAAATAGCATATATATATATATATATATATATATATATATATATTGTTAACCTATGATATTTTAACAATTTATCTTCATAGTGGAGCATGGATATTTTGAAATATATTAATATTAATACATTATAGTATAATATAATATTAAGAGCCTACTAATTTTATTAAAATTTACTTAAAAGATTATTAATATATATATATATATAAAAGCAAGTTGACTCGTTTTGGTAATTTATAATGAGTTTAAGAATTAATTTGAGAGTTCGATGATCTTAATCTATGCAGTCAACGAGGTTTATGTACATCGAAATATATATATATATATATATATATATATATATTTCAATTATTTATGAAATATTTCAATTTGCAACTTTTTAGAAATAGTTTAATTTTACGGTCATCCTATGTTTCAACAATTCTTTAATCTCTTATTAATTTTCGCATCATTTTTAGTTGCTATTCTAATTGATATTTAAGTCAACAAGTGAAATCACATATTTTAAAAAAATTTATAGAGTAACCTACCCTTAACCAAATTTTCAACTTATAAACAAAGTCACATTTTCTATAATCTTTATCAGGAATTCATAGTTTCAATATCTAAAATATATGAAATTTACTGTAACATAACAAACACTTACAAATTTATTAATTTAATTCATTTGATAGAACACATTTAAAAATTTAAAAATATGAGTACTAATCAAAAATCAATAAATAAACACATTCAGACGTTTTAAGCAAGATCATGTGGGTAGCTATGAGAAGGCTAATTCTCAACCTTCTATTGTTAAAAGCAAGAAAAGAAAGACATCAATGGTTTAGAATCATTTCATTAAGAAAACTATTAATGAAGAAGAAAAAGCTTTATGCAATTATTGAAATACTTCTTGAGTATCTCCTTTCAATGGTAGATTGCCTTAGAATATATTGTGAAGGTCTTCAACCTTTGTTCAAGATTCTTTGTAGAAATACAATTAAAAATAATATTATAAAGATATTTCAAAATAAAAAAAGGAAGATCATGGGGCTTTTAGAAAAGATTGTGAGTATGATTGCTTTAAAAACAAACATGTGGACAACTAGCAACCAAAAGAAAGGGTATATGGTCATTGCATGTGACTATATTAATGATTATTAGAATATGCAAAGTCGTATATTATAGTATGATACTTACATATTTATAAACGTTATTAATTGTATATAGTTTTTTGCATTATGTTAACATTTTAAAAATTATTTTGCATGACAGCTTTGTGTGTATGTAGAATGTCTACACACAGTTGAAGCGCGTTCAAAGGTTTCAGTAGAGTGCATGATAGATTGAAATATTGATAGAAAATTGTCAACCATCACTTTAGATAATTGTAGCACTAACGATGCTCTTGTTAGTATGTTGTTAAACAAACTTCATAGTTCTAATCTTATGTTTAATGGTCAATTATTTTATATGAGGTGTTGTGCCTATATTTTAAATTTAATTGCTCA
This sequence comes from Cicer judaicum, assembly GCA_037974835.1. Classification (NCBI taxonomy): domain Eukaryota; kingdom Viridiplantae; phylum Streptophyta; class Magnoliopsida; order Fabales; family Fabaceae; genus Cicer; species Cicer judaicum. The sequence goes on from JBBPBS010001102.1 coordinate 2,456,088, forward strand.
AGATGGTTTGTGTGTTCTTGGAGATGGTGTAGAGAAGGTTAGGGACAGCGTTTCATTTTGGACAACCATACCTAAAAGAGATCAAACTTTTAGAGAAGCAGCACATCAATTAAAAGTTCTCATCACTAAGAAACTTATTCTTTATTGTAAAACTAGGTAGAATTCTACTTATCATATGCTTGTTGTTGCACTAGAATATAAATACATTTTTATTCGTTTGAAAACACGAAAGCGTTTGTATACATGTTTGCATACACCAAAAGAGTGGGAAACAACAAAAGAAATTTGTAATAAGTTGCAAGTCTTTAATCGTGTAACTGATGTATTTTTAGGTATACAATATCCCACAACAAATATATTATTTCCATTGATTTGTGAAATAAAACTCTCTTTGAAGCAATAATAGACTTGTTCAATTGAGGTTATTAGAAATATGGCTTCTGCAATGGTTGATAAATTTGAGAAATATTGGTATGTTAGAGAACTTTTATCAGAAATTTTATGGAAGTTTATCTTCAATTGAAATTAACAATATCAAAAAATTATGTTACTTATTATTTGAAGATTATCAAGCTAAAACCAATGGGTTGGTGGACAGTTCAATGAAAAAGTTCAACGAGAATGAGTCAAATTTAGAAAATACTAATTGTACCAATTTTCTTAACGGTTATGATTCATAGGTCAATGATACTAATGATGTGCAATCAAAATCTAAGTTAGATCTATACTTGAAGGAAAAGGTATTTCTAGGAGTGCTACATTTGATATTCTTGGATTATGCAAAAAAAATGGAATCAATTATCCAATTTTACACAAAAAAATTGCCAAAGATATTTTGTCCATCCTGATATCTACTATTGCTTCATAATCTGCTTTTAGTACTGGTGGTAGGTTGTTGAGTCTTCAACAATCTAGACTTCATGAGGATACTTTAGAGGAACTTATGCGCTCGCAAAATTGGATAAAACATGAAAAACAAGGTAATAATTGTTGCAATATGCTATTTATTTAATTAAGTTTGTGTTTAGTTTAACTTGAGATGCTATTTATTTAATCAAACAATTCATTCTTTAATACTATTTAGCTCTTGTTGAATGAATTCAAATAATTCATTTTATAATACTATTGGGTCCTTGTTTAATGGACTCAAAACCGTGAGAATACAAGATTGCAGTATCCTCACCTTGTGAGGCCATCCTCGACCTTTCCATACTTGGCATTTTTAACTCAAAATTTTCTTCTTTTTCCTTGATGAATGATAACATGTTTTCTTATATGAATGCACTCAAACGCACAGATTAGTTATTAAACATAATCATAATCTTTTAATTAATTTTGTTATCTTTAAAACCAATTAAGAGAGATTTTGTCTCAACATAACTATTTATTTTCTTTTATGTTTAGCAACTATTGGTATCATTGGACTGCTACAATATTTATAATCGAAAGATAAACGTTTGCAAACTTTTCAAGAATCTGATTCTGATGAAGAGGTAAATAACTGTGATTTTGTATTTAAGAGTTTTTTTTGTTATTAATAACGACTTTATAATTGTAAATAACTAATATAATCGAGATATCAATTTTTTTACAGATCTCAGAGAATATGCCCAAGAACTTGTAACTTCATAAAATTTTATTTATGATGTTTTGATGTTTATTGTAGTAATCTGATATATTTTGATACTTCATAAGGATGATTAATTTTGGAGAATACTACCTAAGGACTTGTAATTTGATATGTTTTGGATTTTTTGAGTTAAAAGATATTTTGATTTGTAATACTTTATGATTATGATTTGGATGTAAGATATTTGAAGTTTTTTTAAATTTAATCACAACGCGATTATTTATCGATCTATTTTTGTTATAGTGCAGGTAATGGGTATAAGTACGGACACTTAAGTATCCAAAGGGCAAAAGTACATGTATTAAAGTTGATACCCATAAGAGTGTGGACGATAAAGATGGGAATAGGCTAGATTGTCCGTCAGGGGCCTATGGCCTAGCCTAATGAATAAAAAGGCTAGACCCAGACTGTTTTTAAAGCGTATTTATTTAAATAGGTCAGATTCAGATTTATAAAAAAACCTATCAGGCCTGACAGGCAGGCCTATATATATTTTATTATTTATTAATTTTATTTTTTATTATTATATTAATAATTTTATGTCTTATTTTAAATTCTATCAATTAGACAATCACTCAGTAATCGTTCCATATTCAGTTGTCGTTCCATATAGATTTGTTAAAAAAATTATTTTTTGTTTAATATATAGATATGTACATTGATATTGGTATGTGGAGAGCATCATGTGCTATTAGTAGAACATTTAAATATTTTAATGTGAATAAGACTTTTAATTACGCTTTCAGGCCAGGCTGGAAAAAAAAAAATTAAACCTATGACCGTAGGCCAGACTTAGGCCTAAAAAATAAATCGTAGGCCAAATTCAGATCTTTCAAAATCTAACCTAACCTATTCCCACCTCTAATGAACAAATATTGATATTTTTTTAAACTGTATATATGGGGCCAAGTACTATAGTACTTTATCCAAACCCTACCCATTATCAACCCTACATATAGAGTCATAATATATATTATTTTTCTTTTATGCTGATAAATATATATATATTTCTCTGTTGATAAATAAATTCATCATCTCATATTTAAATTTAAAATATAATATTTAATTTAATAATATGACATATAAATATATTTACTTATTTTATATTTTATTGGTTTTACAAGATTTAATATTCTATTATTTTAACCTTGATACAATCTAGATTGTACATGAGGCGGCTTTTCAATAATCACCCATGTGTATATTATGAATTCCTCACTCTATAACTTATCATACTACTATGACCTAACTTATTTTTTAGCTCTCTTCTCTTAATTAAAGAAGTTAGGTCAAACAATATTTTTGATAAGATCTTAATCAATAAATAAACTTATCTTGTATGTTACAAATTAGAAAAAAGTATTTCGACATTTCATAATTTACATATTATTTGTTACACATTTTTTTAAAAAGTAAAAACTATTATTTGTTTATCGTAATCATTTTCATAATTCTTAAGATTTTACTAATTAATATACAAGTCGAATCATTTTAATTTTTGTTATTAGGTTTACTTATATTCACTTAATTTATCCTTAAAGCCATTTTATGTGGAACTAATGTCACATGTCACTTTACTCATTTATAAATATTTTTTAACTCATAATTCGTAATATATAATGCATAACTTTTAAATTAACACATATTTGACACCGAGATTAAACATATGTGTAGCGAGTAATCCGTTAGCAATAACTTAATATAAGGTGATCCAATAAATCTTAAATATATGTGTTCTAATATCATATTAAATTTTTTATATTACAAAATTTATCCTTACAAAAATAATTTAAAAAGTAAAATTTGTCAACTATTTATATAAATAAATTTTTACGTCATATTTACAACCAAAAGTATTATTGTTATAAAGTCATATTATGATCAATTAAAGGAAGAAATTGTGGTTTTATTTATGAAAAAAAAATTGAATTTCCTAAAAAAATTGATTTATTAATTATAAGTTTAATATGTTTTATCCCATCTTTAAATAGATCGATATGTTAATTAGTTCTTATGAAAATGGGTCATTTTGAAAATCTCGTTTTTTTTAAGAAAATTTTAAGAAAAGAAAAACTCTCTTATTGAATTCAAAACATATGTTTTTAACCTAAACATTATCACATTATATTATATAAATAAACAAAATTATTGACCAAGATCTAGCGTAAATGATTAATGCGGAGCGTATGTGTTAGTGTTGTATGAGATTCTATATATGTCATGTCAAAGTTATGTTTGTATAGCCATCAAAAAATATAAAATTGACTTAAAAGTTAAGGTGAAAGAATATTCACAACATAATACTAATGTATAACGGAAAAATATTTGATTTCCACCACGAGAATAATACTAATTATTATTGTAATTAACATTAACATATTGTAAGAAAAATATCACACTCATAATTACATGATCATTAAGACAACATACCCATAATTCTTGCTTTGGTGATGTCTTATATAGACATCCCCTTGCACAACACTGCCAAAAAGAAGAAAAGTACCAAAAGCTCTCGATGTGCCATCCTTTTATGATTCTACAACTTTGGAGAAAGAATGTGTTGTTTGCTAGAAAAAGTTAATGGCTATATATAATACTAGCACATTTTGTTAAGAGTGCATTATATTAATATATTAGTTTATTTTAAATATTATTTTTTTCATAAAAAATAAAAGAAGTGTGAATTAAGTAATTATGTTCAAGTGGTTAATGAATTTAAATTAATAATGAATTGTTCAAAAGAATTTAAATTTAAATCTTAATTAAAATAATTCTAATTAAATATTATTTATTTATTGACTGAATTCTAAATTACTAAAATTTTATTTATATAATAACCAAATATATAAAAAGGAAGTGACACGAACTCTTTTGTTGAAACCAAAGTGCATGGGATAAATAAAGGCTGTAGCTGGTGATCGAATATGAAAGAAAGTGTATGATTTTACCTATATGACCAGATGCTAATATATTTTTTCTTTAAACAAATATGCTATATTCCTTTAAATGCTTTCCGAGAGAATGAAAGTTAATTGGCTCATGTTTTTTTTGTCCATTTTAGTAAATTTTCTTTAACTTTTTTTATAGTAGTGTGTATAAAAGTTTACATTATAATATTAAATTTTAATATTTTAATTTTAAATTATTTAATATCACTTTAATTATTTGTGAAAATAAAAAAAAAAATTCTTTGTTCTAAAATTGTTTGAAATAAAATTAACTTTATTTTTTTAAAAATTTCTTTTATTTCCTTTAAAAATTTATGAAAATATAATTCAAATTTTTGTTTAAATTTGATTTATTTAGTTGCAAGTATAACGTGAAAATGAGAAGTGGGCAATTATTGTGCTAATGCCATAATTCATTATTGAAAATAAATTAATTTTATTTTTATATTTTTAGAAACTTTTAAGGCAACTTTTTTATTTAAATTTCACATCTTCATATAAGATATTCTCCTAAAGTTACTGTAACATCATCAATATTGAAACTTAAATTAAAAAGAAATTAAATGGCAACATTTTTTAAAATACAAGATCAAAATTACCGAGAGAGAATAGAAGAATAAAAATTACAAATTTATTGAAATAGAGAAATTAAAATTGTTTTTTAACTAAATTAATTTAGTACCATTGCATATTCAACATATTTTATTTTATTTTTAGCATTTACGGTTTTTTTAGAGTATTAGTTTATGATAAAAATATTCACCATAAAAGTGAATTTACTTAGTTCGAAATTTATATTGGTATCAGAATTTTATTTTAAAATGCAAGGGCTGAAACATTATAATGATAAAGTTGTTCCAAATAGAAATTTATCCAAAGAAATTGGAATGCCAAAATTTTATCCAAATTGATCCTTTAGCCAAATAAGCCACTATTTTTACTAGTGAAATATTTGGACGAATACAAGGTCTATGAGTCAATCTTCACTTAACTAAATTTAAAAATATACATTTATATATCATGAAACACATAAACATGCATATTTTATTTAGTCTCCTCTGGTATGCTCTTAGGTAAATATGTCAGAATATACATAGAAATAGTAAAATTAATCTCTAATTTTCTCATTACAAAATTTAGTAACAAATTTAAAGAAGAGTTTTGTGTTTTTCCTTGCTAATTTTAATTTTTCTAGATACCTATAGGCTATAAGAGTCAACAAGAAGTCAACTATTAATTAAGTGCAACAAGAGTGCACATATTTTATCATTTTCTGCAGTTAGAATCTTTTCACGAATACGTGGCAGTTTAAATATAGATAGAAGAGAAAAATATTCAAATGCAATTTTGTTTAAATATCAAATAATATAAAGTAATCATTATCAAATTTATTAGCATCAATCATGACCGATTTTAATGTTGGCATTCTATAGGAGTTGTAGGATATCTTGTCCTATCAATACAATAGTCATATATTACATAATTTTTCTTTACATTTTCTAATTGTTTTTCTTCGGCAGGACTTAATTCCCAATACTTTTGGTCATTCCACCTGAAATTACCGTTAAAACATTTAGGATCAACCAAATTTGGATTTAGACTTGGACATCCACTAACATCAAAACCTTGGAAGTATGCTTTGAAAGGTGCATATTTCCAATTGATTTTGGTTTTGCCTCCATCTGTTGCCCAATCTTCACCATTCCACAAACTTATTTGTATTTGCATAGGACGTGATGGATAGCTCGCTCCAATATTGGTATAGTTCTTGTATACTCTAATGGGGATATTGTCCACATAAAATCTGCCAACCCAAATTTTTATCAAATTTTACAATTACATATATAACCATATGTAAATACATTAATTAATATTAATTAATATATGTTTCAAATATCAATTTAGGGTTTGGTTTGTTCACAAAATTTTATGTTGTTGTATTAGTGTAGTTCATTATTGTATTAATTAAGGGTTAAATTAATATATTTTTCGTTTCTATAAAAAGAAAATTGTTCACTCTTAAAATATGTTTGCAAATTGACTTTTGAAGGATAGTGAAGAAATGACTTTAGAAGATTAAATCTATATTTTGATATATATTTAATATTTAAAAGACTTAATTGTAGTTTTGGTCCCTCTATTTTAGTTGAATTGCGAAAGTAGTCCCCCATTTTATTTCTCCTCATTTTTGGTCATTTAAACAGAAAACTTGATGAAATTTCATTTTTTTTTTTGATTTATTTAAATAACACAATGCCTCAAGATTTCATTTGCAATAATTATACCTGAAATCTATGATCATAAATGGCGTAGTACGGCTTCAAAAAATGAAATTTCATCAAGTTTTGGACCAAAATTCTGTTTGAGGGACCAAAACTGGAGAGAAACAAAATGGGGGGACTACTTTCGCGATTCAGCTAAAATAGGAGGACCAAAACTGTAAGCCTATTTAAAAATAAAAACAATCATAATATTATATCTTCATTTATCATTTAATTGTTTCAATTTAAAAAATATCAAATATATATTAAAATATAGATTTAGCATTTCAAAATCCTCCAAATTGAGTGCATGGTTGCATATACCGGGTTGTTTGTTACAAGTTATGTCTAAAAAAAATCATTTTCATATGTTGCAATTTTCTTTAAATAATTAAAAATCTAGAAAATACTTCAAAAAATAGTAAAAAATTCGTTTTTATCAGCTTTTCCTGAAAATGTATTTGATAAATCATTTATAGAGTTATAGAAAGAAGTAGTATGCATGTATGTATAGCTTACACAATTTGATGTGCATTCCAAAGAATTTTGTAGTCGTGGAAATCAGCTGTGGGGTCAAACCAAAGATGAATTTTGTGCTCTCTATTTCCTACTCCGTTTGCAAACACATTCGTCTGTAATGCATATGGCTTCCCTATACTATTTCCCAAAAATTCAAAGTCCAGCTCCTCATGCAAATTTCCAAGTGCTTTCAACTGCACAATCAAATTATTTACTTATTCAATTATCTTTATTATTACTTTTTATTATAAATGTAAATTGAAATATAACAATTTTAGTGTAATGCACGTAATATTAATTATCATTTAATTTATATATATTATCAAAATAAATAGTTATAGGATAAAATTGGAAAAAAAATAATTAAAATTGTATTTGAAACTAAAAGTATATATTTTTTAAACAAATTAAATTGTGTAAATGTGACAATTATTATAAGAAATATGTACTAATAATTAGGATTAAATCCCCTCTTATGGCATGAAATGAGAGTATAATTTCATGTTGAATATCATATCAAATCAAAATAACGGGAAAGAACTCACATAGTAAGCTGTGACAATTCCTGCAGAGTCAGTGCCTGGTACTTTGACCTTCATATGGAAGAGTCCAGAGCCAAAACTCATCTTTGATGCAAATCCAGCTCCTATATTGCGTACGTGACAAATTAATATATTTTATTTATTTATTTACTTTAGGAATTTTTTTAAAGAAAAGTGGTAATATATAAATATAAAAAGGAACCCGTCTAAAAAAATATAATACTTTTTTCGCGTTATAATAAAAAATTGAATATTATAATATATATAATTTTTTTAAAAGTCTATTTATTTAAAAAAAAATGAAATTACAAACTAAAAAAATATTTAAATCGGACGGTATATTTAAGTAAATATAGATGAATTATTATTAGATTAATTTGTGTCATTTATGTTAAATCATTGGTTCTCTAACATTTTCTATAATTTATGCAGATTAGCCTATAATATTTTTTTTGACTTATTTAAACGTATTATTATAAAATAGAGTTTAAAAATATGTTATATAAAGTTAAATTCTTTAAAATGTTATGTTGAATTTTAAAATAAAATTTAATCTCATTGATTTATTAATTTATTTAAAAGAATATTAAATTATTTATTTGAAAATATTATATCAAACTTATATTTTGTAAAACCTGACTTGACCCAGTATATTTAGTCTTTTGTAGATAGCTTGATTAGTGAGAAAAAAAATACTAAAACAATAATAAAAAAAGAAATCCTATATTAAAATTTGAAAAATTAATGTAACTACTAATTTCTAATAATAGAATATTTTATAATACAACTTTTAAAACAACAATGATGATTTTTGAATAATTATATTGTGAATGTATATAGTAAGATACTGATTGACATAACCAAATCATGCATGTGTCTTATTTTCAATGACAATTACCATTTTCTATGTTATGTTACGGAACAAAATCAAGTCCTAGACACTATAGTAATGGGAATCGATTCTCTCCCATGAAATCTTAGTCTCATATATATAAGACAAAAAAATAAAAAATAATGGATGATATTTTCTCCATCTCAAATGAATATCAATTTATCAAAACAAATGGGGATTTTCACCTTCTCCTTCGATTAAATTCACAATGCCGAGAATGGATTTTCACTGCACTAAATACTCTTAAAACACAATTATTATAATAATGGCCCTTGTAAAAATAATGTGGGATAATGGGCATGGCTAAAAATGTTTTACATGTCTTCCAATAATATCCCCCAATTTAAGTATTTATAGACATGTTTTAATAATAAGTAAGTATATAGTCAAGTTTTTTTTTAAATAATGTGGGTTACATATTTTATCTTATTAGATTCAACTTGTTTTCGAATATTTTGTAAAAAAATTCTAGAACACAGTTTTTTTTTTTTTTTAAATTTAAATTTTGTATGTTTG
>JBBPBS010001102.1:2466019-2487315 GCA_037974835.1 Cicer judaicum
ATATATATATATATAACTAAACATAAAATTCGATTGTAAAGTAAAATTAATTTTTTAATAAAACGTGAGAATAAATGTATAAATTTTGTGGGACGGAGTAAAATTTTTACGAAACATGTAGTATATATATATATACATGTTATAATCAACAGATTAATTTCACCAATACAAACAGAAACAGAAGTATTACCAACATCACATAAAAAAAAATAGAAAAATAGATTTTAATTTTGACATACTCATGCTTAACGATAAAATTAAAGATGATTTTTAATCTTTAATGATTTTTAATCTTTAATTTCAGTTGATAATTTAATTAAATTTGTTTCATTTTTATGACTTAATCACTAATATACATGGTAGTGTTGAATATTTTTTCTTTTAACTGAAAAATTATGCATGCAGTGACCATTTAAACAAAAAATAAATAGACGTGTATATAGGAAGGGGAAACCAAAGATATATGTGGAATATTTAAAAGGAGATTTAACAATAATTAAGGTAAAATGAATGATTAATATATAACCTGAAGAGTTATCCATTGTGAGCAGAATTTCTTTCCCTTGGTTTAAAGTCACAAAGTGATTGCCACCCCATGTCTGGTTGTAATTTTGACCAAATACTACTTCTTCATTTTTCCTAATTACTCTAGCAAGAACAACATGAGGGACGAGGACCAAAATAAACATAAATATTAGAGAACTCATTGAATAATGTGAGCTAATTTAGCCACAGTGTTTAATCTTTTACACACTTATGAATCGATTTGATTATAATTGCTACTCTAATTCTTCATCTATATATATGTATGTGGGTCACATTGACTTGTCAATAGTCAACACCATTTTTGGCCCGGCTTTTATTAGTTTTTAAATAAATCAACTTTAAAATTAAGACCTTTGAAATAAAGTTAAATACGTTTGACAGTTCAGTATTTTTGCTGCTTTAAAAGCTAAGTTGTTTGTTAGAATGTATTATATTGAAATTTTAATCATGAAAAAATACGGTTCATGAATGAAACAAATTGTGTTATTATTTTATTGTTCTATTATTTGAAAAATTAAAAATGATTTTATTAATGTACTTATTGGATTAAAATTTCAAATAAAGTTTTATCAAAACTAAGAAACTCACCAATTTAAATATAATTTAATAAATTGTACAAATGTCTTATTTTAAGTTTAATATATTAGTTTAAAAATAAATTTATATATCTAATTCTATTAATGTAATTAAATATATTTTAATCTTAATTTTAACTTACATAGTTACTAAATGATATTATATGATCAGATTAATAAAATGGATCATTTTTATTTTTATTTCCATATTTTTTATTAATAGAAAACGTAATACAGTATTATATAAGTCTTTTTAACAAATGTTCTTACAGAAGTTTTACTACGGTTATTTTTTATAATAAAATATCTATACAATAGTTTTTGTAAAAGAAATTAGTATTAACACTTGTAGTTGGTCAAAAACATAGTTGTTGGTAAAAAAAATAATTAATCATTTCTAAAAAGAATTAATGCGGAGTGCAATTAAGTCTTATTAAAAAAATTAACTTTTATGTCCAAATAAGACTAGACCAAACATAACCCATTTATTGTATATACTCACCTGATACTGGACAAAATTATATCCTGTTGTTTAGGTCCATCTTTTAATGTTTCTCACTAAAAATATATTAAAAGTTGTAGTATGTAAATTGCCTTGTAATATTTGTTAATAGAAATTAACTTTATTTTTTCTGAGAGAAATTGAACAATGCCTATAGCATTGTAAGTAAGTATTGACTTTTTGACATCCACCTTTGTGGCATTTTTTATGACTCATCCAAAAACTATAAAAATAAAAATAATTACTAAAAATTCTAGAACAATCCTACGTGCTACCACCTCCCTCTTTCTCATGTATCTCTCACTCCAAAAAATAATTAACATTTATATTTTTGTTTATAATATTTATACTTTTCTTAATTAGGGTGGTTAAGAATTGACTTAACAATATTCTTTTAAGTTAATTCGTCAAAGTAACGATTTAACAAATCTATTCAAAATATTTTTTATTTTTTTTTATTTTGATAGTTAAATTAAACAATTTAAGAAGTTTCTGTTGAGTTGAATATTCAATCAAACTGTTTAATAATTTAATTCAAATATTTGTTTTAAATTTTCCTTAAGTTGATTCTTCAAAAAATTGACTTAACTAAATTTACCACAATTTTTAAGACGAGTGACAGACAATTAACTCAACAACATTTGTTAAAAAGGTAATTATAGACTAGTGTGTATTTCTAATTTCAAATATGAGAAGAAAACAATTAAAAATTGACAATTTAAAATAAAAATAAATCTCAATTAATTATAATTTATAACGACGTTGATTCAATTTTGAATAATGAGATAATACATTAAAATCTCTAAGTCATCAATTATTTTTAGTGCTTCATTGTGTTTTCAGTAATTTCAATTATATTCAATTTATTTGGTCACAAAGCATGATCCAAAATTATAATAAATTTGTAAAGAATATAAGTTTTATCATATAAGATCTCCGTAAACAATACAAACCTCTACTGTACATATCTACAACTTTTCTAACATAGTTGAATTGGATGGGAGTACGTAATATTATATAGTGTATGGTTAAAAGGACATATTAGTATTCTTTCAATGTATGCATTCTAAGGGAACTATAGGATGCATTTGCCTATTATTACAATAGTCACATAACACATAATTTTGCTTTACATTTTCCCAATATTTTTTGTCATTCCACCAATAGTTATAAGAAACACAATTTGGATCAATTAAGCTTTGACTTTACATCCACTAATATTTTTGTCATTCCACCAAGGTGAATTCTTTGCTCTCTATTACCTTCACCATCTGCAAACACATTGGTTTGTAATGAATATGGCTTTCCTTCTCTATTGCCCAAAAATTCAAAGTCCAACTCGTCATGCCTATTTCCTTGTGAAGTCATCTGCACACAAAATAAATAATTAAATTAACAATAACAGTATATATCTATTATTTTATTAAAACTAAATTGCATTAATTTCTATTTGCTAAAAAAATATGATTAATTAAGTGGATAATTATATGTATTTTTTAAAATAATAAAAATATCAGATAATTGTTTTGATTAAATATTTTATCATCTCTTTAATTTCATTTTGAATATTATTACGATTCTTAATTTAATTCATTGATATAAAAAAGAAATAGAAAAAAAATAAATTAAATAATATTAATAATTAAAATAATAAATTACATTAAAAAAGACATAAATTTATATAATCAATTATATGAACAACCAAATAAAATAAACAACCAACTAATCAAATTAATTTAAAAAGTAATTAGTTAATTAATTAACAAATAAACTAACTAATATGAAGTCTATCCATATAAACTAATGAGATATTTAATAAATATCATAAAATAAGAGAAAGAACTCACATAGTAAGCTGTGACAACTCCTGCAGAGTTACTACCTGGCACTTTGATCCTCATATGGAACATTCCAGAGCCGTAAGTCATCTTGGATGCAAATCCAGACCCTATTTGGCATGTGGTATAAATCAATCTCAAATACAAACCAATGTGGCAAGTAGATAACGATCAATTTGCAAATTCTAACGCTTTACAAATATGACAAAATCAAATTGATAAAAACTAAATATCTAGACTTTAAAATATATATTAACAATATAAATTATGTTAAATTAATATTATAATAAAAAAATCAGATAATATATATAAAAATGATGGATAAAACAACATCACACTCGAAGTCCAAAGTTAAAGAAAAATTAAATCAATCATAAAAGTTGTTTTGTTTGAATGGTATTAAGTTATTATGATTTTAATAATGAACACGTACACCATTACAAATTTTATGTTATTTTAAAGGAATATCAATTATTAAAACTTTAATTAATAGTTGAGTTAATATTTTACTAACTCTTTATGTCAATATTTATATATTGTACATTAAAGATTCATTTAATCAAAACTATTAGTATATTTGTCTATGCTAATCGCTAAAACGAATTGTATTTCCAACTAGCGATGCATAAAAATAAAATAAATAGATTTTAATTTTCCTGTCACTAACACTTAACAATAAAATTATAGAATAATTTTGGTCTCTAATTTCTCTTGGAAATTTAATTGGATTTTGGTTGAATATTTTATGACCTGGATCATTTAAATATATATATACTTGTTAATTTTGAAGAAAAATTGGCATGCAAATTTTAGTGATCTTTGTACACAGAAAAAAAAAATTTATATATATAATAAATATAAATAATTTTATATTATTACTCAATCACAGTCATTATTATTAGTGTAATGCCCCAAAATTTTTTAATCTAATTATTACTTATATATATATATATATATATATATATTTGTAAAAGAACGTGATGTAATTTACTAAAATATTATTTATTTACAAAATTAATATTATAATTGTTAGATCGATATACATTTATGTTCTAAAAATAAAATAAATTCTCTTTAAGTGAAATTCAAAAAAAACAATGTTGACTGAAACTTAAGGACATTCAATTGGAATAAAATCTCATTTCCACATTTTTATTAAAAGATGATTATGACGAGTAAATAACTTTACAATGCACCACAAATTTTTTAGTAATATAAAATATTATTTTTAAATAAAAGTTTCATTTTTCCACGCGCGTGCACCAATCAAACATCATTCATGCAACTCAACTCTTTAAGATCATTAGTACCTAAATGTTGGTGTAAGGGGTCAATTCATCCCACAGCAAAAATTAAACCAAATAATAAAATAACAACCATAAAATATGAATATAAAATCCTTTTATAATAAAAGATTTAAATAAATTGATTATTTAATAGTTCTCAAAGATATGTCAAAACATTATAAAATGTATCTAAATAAGTAACAACCGTAGAGCAAATAGTTAAATAAAAACAAATATAACAATAAAATGTATATAAGTTATGCATGCTCCTAAACATATATGATCCGGATATAACCAGCCACACAGAAGTCACCCATACCAATGAGGAAAATTAAACCAGCCACACAGGCGTCCACAAATATGCATATGATATGTTATGAAATGATAATGATGCTCACTTAAACAATCACACAAATCATCAACCACATCAGCAACCACAAAGATAACAATATTTAAAATACAAATCACCCGCCACTTAGGCATCCACAAATATAACAATTTTTAAAACACAAATCACCAGCCACCTAGGCAACCACAAAGATAATATTATTTAAAACACAAATCACCAGCCACCTAAGCAACCACAAAGATAATATTATTTAAAACACAAATCACCAGCCACTTAGGCAACCACAAAGATAATATTTAAAATACTCAAAAGTCCACACTTAAAATCAGCTACACATCATAATAAAGATATTACTAATTACATTATTATAAAAATTATAACTTTATAATTAAATACTCTAAAACATGTAAAACACTAAATATTTTCACTACAACATATCTATCAAGGTATAATAATAAAAATAATACTCTATATTTAATTTAATCAAGATAGAGGTATATAAAAATAAAAATAAAACAATAAAAGAATTATAGTTAATTTCTTTACGATGAAAATAAAAATCAATCTTTTTCTTTTAAGAAATCCAGACATCATATCAATATCTTAGAATCGCTAATTCAATATTTAGTCTAACTCAGCATGGGGAAAAGCCCTTACCTTAGGCGCTTTCTTCCTTAACATCTCTAAATTTGCACGAGAATTAGCTCATGAGACAATGAAGAATTCAACACCGATAGATATTGGGATTTATGACTTAGAAAATTATTTTAGAAGTATACGATGACAAATAGGTGTGACAGCAAGAGGTCTAATGAAAATGTATGAACATAATAGCTATTTACGTTGTAATATTACGATTGAATTCTTGTCTGAAATTGAAGTGCACTTAATTCCAAAATTATGCTACCAATAATTACTATTTATTTAATTTTATTACGTTGTTACAAAGTCAATTGAAATCATGTGTATTTATATGTATGAGTTAATTAGGATTAACTAATAAAGTTAACCATATATTACATGGTGTCACACTATTTATTTTAATTAAATAAATAATATAGAGGGTCACATCACCCTTTTAATTTTTTATCTAATAGTTACGAAACTAAAATATCATAAAATTATTTCTATAGACAATTAAAATAAAATCATAATTTTAGTTTAAAAGAGATGAATGCATTATATACAAACAATATAAATTTTATAAATTTCAATTTAATTTAATAATTTAACTAATATTTTATCAACTTAAATAAATCAAGTAAGACAAAAATACCACTCACACATAGCAAAATAAAACAAACATATGTAACACATCAATTTCGTGATTATCGAAATTAATCAAATAAGTAAAATACACAATTGTCCATGTAGAAATTAATTATGCTATAAACTATTCTAATGTAATCGTCACACCAAAATAACTAAATAAAAAGAAAGGTTATAATTATTCAAGTAAAATAGAGAGTGATAAATTTTAATTTATTTTATTTACATGGAGAATAAATTATTAATTAAATAATAAATTAAAAAAATTACTAAAAGATGCATATATAATATATATAAAAATATTGGGGTGTTACAATTAGTAATATTTAATTTTTCTCATGGTTATTTATAAAACTATTTACATAATAAATTATGATTTGCCAAATATATGATTGATGCATATGCAAATTAGATTAAAAAATAAACAAACTTGTATATGAGAAGGGGAAACTAAAGATATACATGGAATATTTAAAAGAAGATTAATTAATAATTGAAGGAAATGAAATTATTTATAATAACCTGAAGAGTTATCCATTGTGAGCTGAGTTTCTTTCCCTTAGGACATAACATGATTGTCACCCCATGTAACCTTATAATTTTGATCAAATACTAATATTTCTTCACTTCTCCTAATTCCTCTAGCAAGAACAACATGCGGAACGATACACTATTGACTTATATATCCTTCTCCATAACAAACCCACCACATCATGATATGGCTTCGTTTGGAAGCAACAATATATATTATTATACATTATTTTTCTATTAATTTAATAAAAGAATTTTACTAATGGGTTTAAATTTAACATCATATCATAAAAGATTATCCACATCTTATGAAGGGTTCCAGAATTTCTATCAATTCATGTATGTGAATGTCGAACAATATCCTAACCATATATAAAGACAAAGGTTATATTTACAAAAGTCTAAAAAAGACATGCAGGGATTGTGTCCAAAATATATAATTAGTTATGTTTCTGTTTAATTCTTGATTAAATTATAATGCAAGTAATCTAAGCTTCTATTCCATTGGCGGATCTTGAATAAAATATCGGAGGAGCCGATGAGTGACAAATATTAACTAAAATATTTTAATTGAAATATTTTAAAGTCATATAGTTTTATTTAGAGTTTCACATAATTCATACATAGTCGATAAGTTAAAAAAGTTAGAATTTTAATTCTTACAGGTTTTACAATTTTCACAACTCACACGATTCACACAAATTTTGAGAACTTCATACAATTCAATCAAAAAAATATATCTATTTTACGATTTTCGTCTTTGTCGAAAACTTTCTTCTTAAAAAATGCATCAATTTTTTTATATTTAAACATCGTGTCACTTCTAAAAAAATACACAAATTAATTAAAATAATTCACAATTAAAAAAAAAAGTATCACACTATATCATATATCAACTATTAATATAAAAAAATTTGTTGAAAGTAGTAGTTAAGTTGCTAACTAAAGTGTTAGAATTTGTCTCTTCGATATTAGTTAGTTTATTATTCGATATTAGATAGTTTACCTATATGTATAACTTGTTGTTTTAATTTCATTAGTGTAAATTTTAAGATTTTAAGAGAGGGAGAATAAATTAAGCAGAGATAGAAGATAGGTACACATTTGGAGAGGAGATATGCGAAATGTAAAATGTTGTTTCCCAAAACCATAAAGGTTAGAAGATATTTTAATAATTTATTAATGTTATTTTGATAATCTATATGAAAAATTAATAATTTAAAAAAATACAGGGATGTTGTGCCACTGCCTGTTTATAAGAAGATTTGCAGCTACTTCTATATATTATAGTAGAGATGAGAATAGGCTACTCAAGGACCTATGACTTGACCTACTTATGATTTGATCTGACCTATTTAATAAAAAGATTAGGCTTAGTCTATTTTTAAAGTCTATTTATTTAAATAGACGAAGCTCAGGCACATAAAAAAATCTATTAGGCCTTAACGGATGAACTCAACATAGGTTCATTAAATATGATCCACTAACGATTATAAATTTATTATTATTAATAAATTAATAAAAAAAGATAACGCTTATAATTTTATTATTATGAAATTATAAAAGTATCGTATCTTCCAACACCGTGATGACAGTTTGACACAACTCCAACAGTGAACTCGTCAAAAATTGAATGTTAGAAATTATTTTGTTAGAATTTTTTTTTACTTAATCTATATAGATATGTAAAATATATCATTTAAATGTTTTAATGTTAATAAAGCTTTTAAATAGGCTTTCAGGTCAGATCAGACTTTTAAAAGGTCAAGTCTGACCGGAAAAAAAATCTATGATATGATGTAGACCAGACTTAGATCTAAAAATTAAGTGTAGGCCACACTCAGACCTTTCAAAGTCTGATATGGCTTGCCCTATTTCTTCCCGTAATTACAAGATAGTATCATTTGATGTATCATTTGTTTAATGTATTTTCTTTGAAATTTATAATATAACTTACTATTTTAATTTTAATTATTTTTAGTTATAATCATTTTAATAATAATAATTATTATTATTATTTATTAATATATTATTTATTATAATCAATTTTAATAATAATAATAATAAAAATAATTATTATTATTTGTTAATATATTATTATTGTTAGGCTTAATTACAATTTTGGTCCCTCTATTTTAGCTGAATCGCGAAAGTAGTCCCACCATTTTGTTTCTCCCCAATTTTGGTCTAAACTTTGATGAAATTTGATTTTTTAAAGTCGTGCTACACCATTTAAGATCATAGATTTCAGGTACAATTGTTGCAAATGAGATCTTGAGACATGGTGTGATTTAAATAAATGCAAAAACAAATAAAATTTTATCAAGTTTTGGACCAAAATTGGGCAGAAACAAAATGGAGGGACTACTTTCGCGATTCAGCTAAAATAGGACGATCAAAACTGCAATAAAGCTTTATTGTTATTTATTAATGTATTCTTTATTATAATTATTTATTAATATATTAAATTTATATTATAACCATTAAAATGATAAAAAAAAAAATACTTTATAAACTCAAGTGCGAGGTCGCATCTTCGGCCAGCGCCTTCCAACTAAGAGAAAAGTTATTGGGCTTCAGTTGATTGCACCCTGGACTAACGACTTCTTATTGGGCCCAAAAAGTAAAACAATATGATATATAAAATTGAAAGTATGATATTTTAGTATATAAAAAGAAAATAAAAAAATGAATATATTAAAAAAAATCTTTAGTATGTATAAAAAAATTTACAACGACAACTAAAATTGAATCGATAAAATAATATATTTCTATTTTGAAATATATATTTTGATGGTATTTGACCATTTTTCATTATGGACAAAGATTGTTGTTGAGCAAGAGTTGATGTAAACTTAGAGATAAAGGATTTGGGTTGGCATAATTGTTTTATTAGGTTGAGACTGTTGCGGCTCCTCCTCATCATGTTAATAGCATTTAGATTAGGCTTATGCACATTTATATCTTATTTTTTCTCCCACTTAACCAAAATGCCCCACTTGCAAAATAAAATACCAGATTTTCCTACTTTTTCTCCCCTTCACATGGTCGCATGCCCATGTCACGACCTTCATTTTTTTGCACTTCAAATGGTCGCATCCTGGGGATGCGACCTTGTATATCTTTCATTCCCTAATTTTTTTCCTTTTAATTTAACGTATTTTTAAGTAGCCAAAAAATTAAAAGGAATTTGGCCTATACAAGGTCGCATCCCAAGACTGCAACCATTTGAAGTGCAAAAAAATGAAGATCATAACATGGACATGCGACCATGTGAAGGGGAGAAAAAGCTGATATTTTGTTTTGTAAGTGGGACATTTTAGTTAAGTGGAAAAAAAAATGGGATATAAATGTACTTTTCCCCTTGAATTAGACCTCGCTATTGTTTTCATATTCATAAGATTTATTTATGAGTCACCATAACACGTGCTTTAAAAACATATTCTTTTGTACTTTAATTTGTTCAACGGATTTTGCTGTGTATGCCAGCATGGCTGGTTACAAGACTTATCATAATCAAAATAGGTCAGTGTCCTAGCTAGGTAAGGAGATAAAGAGTAATAGTAAAGTGTTTTAATGAGGACATTTGAATACTTATTAAATAACTAAAAAAAGAAAATATGAAATAAATTTTAAATAAAAGATATTACTTTTCAAAATTTTAAATTACACAACTTTCAAAAGAAGATTTTATATTTAGATTTTTAATAAGTGCAGTAAATATATTTATCAGCATTTTTCATAATAAATTCCTAACAAAAAATCTTCGGCTAGACCAATTTTGATTGATTTGATGTTTTAAAACGAAAATTATTTTATGACAACTATTTTGACACAATTTGATTTTCAAAGGAAACTATAATAGGACCTCTAGGAACAAAATTTAATATATTTTTAAGGGGTTTCGCTACTTTAATTTTGTATAATATTTTTATAATAGCTCTAACTCCTTTAGTTTAATGAGACATGCACTTACATCACCCTAAAAACAATTAATAGACGTGTACTCTCGAGGATAATAATGTGAGAAACTATATACAACTTGTTGTTGGAAATTGTAAAAAAAAAACTTTTCGAAATGATTATATGAATGTTTTTTATAAATGATTTATCTTATTTAAAAAAAATATTTATCATATTTTAAACAATATTTTATAATAACAAAATGTTAGGCTGTTTTTAATTACAACAAATATTTAAGTATGTAAGAACATCCACGACTGAAAAAGAAACATTAAAACAAAAAATTGACATATATACTCACACTTAACATTCACTTTAAAGAAGTTTTACATTATCAATTAATTAAAATAATTAGATCATTCATATAATTTTCTTTATTTTGAGGTAATATTGTTTATTATATAGATTTTTTCATCCTGAAGTAATATTATTTAAACCCAGATTCATTCATATTAGATCATTCATAAACGTTTTATATTAGATCATTCATAGATTTTTTTTTTATCAAACTTAATATTATTTGAATTCCAATTCATTATATTGTGGGATATAGTGGGAGTATAGTTCCTTACACCAGATTAAATTATGTTGATATTCTAATTTTTTTTTTAATAAAAGAGATGTAAATATCATCTATATTTAAACTAAAATATAATATTTAATATAACAATATTGATATATTGAGTTATGAAGTATTGTATAATTTTTTTTAATAAAAATAAAACTATTACAAAAAATTTATTCATTTCAATACTCAAATAAATATTTTTAGATTTAAATATATTTTTGATTATTACAAATATGGTTCGTTTTGATTTTTGACATGTAATTTTTTTTTTTCATTTATATCTTTGAAAATTATAACAAGTTTTAAAAAGGTTTTTTATAAAAAAAATTTAATAGAAAAATTGTGACATAATTAATTTTGGATGAAGTGGCACATGGTGACGGTGTAATTGTTGTTAACTAGACAATATTTAAAATTAAAATTCATTTTATTAACTCATTTAATCATTTAATTAAAAATTTAAAACTAATTAATTATTTAGTACATCAATTAAATAATAAAAACTCAATAATTTTGATTTTCAATATCAATTTTTTTATTAAAATCTCAACAACCTTCTTCTTCATTTCTAATTTCTTCATCTTTAAATAAAAAATTCTCATATATGATCCAAACTATAAAAAATTTAATCTCTCATTTTTTTTATACCACACCTATTATGGACATGTTTGTCTTCTTATGCTTTGACTATGGCCTCCTATTATGGTCTTAGTATCTCTCATCATTTTTCATTTTTCATCATAGTGGTTGCAATTTTCCTCATAAGATTTCCTTCAATTTTTTTTTGTTTTTGTTTTTTTTTGTTTGCTTTTTCGTGTAAGGATTTGTATAATTTGACTTGATCAATAGTTTGATATTTGTATTTGCATGATTAATTGAAGACTAAATATGTTACACAAAATGGATTTAGTATTTCTATTGTAAGTTTTTCTACCTCACATAGATTTTGTTGCGAACCCCAACACCCTCCCAAAACATGCATGTTTAGTTAGAATTTGTGATGTATTTGACATATATCTCATCATGATATGATATAAATATATATTATATTTAAATAACAAAATTACCATTGTGAACAATTACATATTAGTTTTTTCAAAATATAACTTATTATATCTTAAATATTATAAATTAACAAAAACAAGAAATAAGTAATCAAAAAAATTTATATTAAAACTATCCATTGACACTAATAAATAAATAAAATTAATTTTAAAAATTAAATCATGAGTAACTAAATAATTATATTTAATTTGTTAGAACATAAATAAAGATATGATATATATATATATATATATATATATATATTATATGTAAATGGCAAGAATAACTTATAAAAAATTATATTTATTTTAATATTTCAATTAACTTTCATATTTTTATAATTGTGAATACCTTGATTAGATTTACATTTTAGATTATATTTCAATTTATATTTTAATTAAATTATAAGGATAATTAAGTAAACTATTGTTCTTATCATATATTGCTGGTTTTTAACCTAGTTCATAGTTAGGATATAAATTTCAACTAGAGAGACATGATTTGATAGAATTATTGATTAACTTATCATATCATGTTGGTTCATCAAACAATGGATTCAAACATGAAATGATAATTTATTACTATCATATCTCTTATAATGTCCATCAAACGGATCCTTATGGTTGAATATAAAAGTTGTTGAGTTTTTGTTAAAAAAATTGGTGTTGAATAGGAAGATTATTTAATTTATTTGATTTATTAATTAATTAATTTTTAATAAAATAATAAAATGAGTTAGTAAAATAAATTTTAATTTAAATATTAAAAATTGTTTAGTCAACAATAGTTATATGATTACCATGTGTCACTTCATCCATATTTAGCCGTAGCATAATTTTGTTACTAGAAAAAATTCATAAAGAACTTTTTTAAAACTTATTAGAATTTACAATGATATAATTCAAATAAAAAAATTATAAAAAATAAAATATATTTACAAAAACTAAAAGCATATTTTTATATGTAAATAAAAATTAAACTCTTACGTACAGAAAAAAAATTATTCATTCGACCATAATCCATTATGTGTATTAGGTGTCACTATTACTATTACTAATAGCACAATTTCTTACTTGGATGTGTAGTGATACCAAAGTTAGTGTCTTTATAAAAAAAATATTAGTGTGCATCAATTATATATAAGAAATAGATAAATATTTTTTATTTTAAGTAATTCAAATTTTAAGTTTATTCAGATTTTAAAAAATTCAATTATCACGAACAGATTTTCTTTTAAAACTCACGACAGATCAATCATGACTAACTAAAAATTCTTTTAAAAATTAAAAAATAAATAGCTTTCATTATATCGTTTGTTTTTTCAATTAGGTACGGTTTAACTCTGGCCAACCCAAATGTGACTATTTAAAAAAGGAAAAATAAATAAATTTTTGAACAATTAATTTTTTTATAATTTTTTGGAAGATACATTATTATGTTTCATAATATAGAATTGCTACTCCCAAATCAATTTTTGAGTATTTTAAAAATAAATAAAAGTTAAATTGAAAAAATAAAATTGCTTCAGAAAAAATTTAAATCCTCATATTTTTTTTCAGAAAAAACTATACTACCATATTTTCTTTTAGAAATATGAGAAAAGAAAATGTTGGAATTTTAGAAAAAATATAAAGGTAAAAAGTAAACTAAAATTGTCTTCTGTATTTGACCCCATCTTTTACTTATAAAGAGAAGATAGGCGAAGATACACTAATGTTTTATTTTTTTTGTTACAGACAAATGTTGTATCTGGGTGAAAACATTCAATAATAAACATGTGTTTTGACATGCATTAAGAAGCTAGGGAACAAAATACATAGGATTAGGGAGCTTGAATGTTCGGTTTCCGGAAAAGTTTCCTTGGAGATCACTCCATTGGTCCCCCACATTACCCCAAATTGTGTAACCTTCATCTTCTAATTGCTTCCTTATGTTGGATTTATATATTATTGCACTTTGCCCTTTATATGCTGCACTCCTGTAAATTATATTATCCATAGACAATTTAATATATTTTTTCATGTTTGAGTTCTATACATAGAGTCATAATATGAAGATATATTCTTTTTCTTTTCTGTTGTAAATATATTTTTTTTCTCTTTTGATAAATAAACTGATGGTCTAAAATTTAAATTTAAAATATAATATTTAATTTAATAATATGACTTATAAATATATTTATAAAATTTTTATTTTATTCATTTTACAAGATCTAATATTCTATAAATTTAATCTTGATATAATCTAGATTGTACATGAGGAGGCTTTTCAATAATCACCCATATGTATATTACAAAGTTCTCTCACTCTATATCTTGTGAGAGCATTATGACCTAACTTATTGTTTAGCTCTCTTCTCTTAATAAAAGAAGTTAGGTAAAACAATATTTTTAATAAGATCTTAATCAATAAATAAAATTATCTCGTATGTTAAAAATAGTAAAAAATCTATTTTGACATTTTATAATTTATATATATTTGTATTTTTTTTTTTAAAATGTAGAAACTATTATCGTAATAAGAACCATTTTCTTAAATTATTAGTTATAAAAAAAATTATGACATGACACTCAAAATAATTTCTTATTTAAACTAATTTTTATATTATTTTCATACTCTAATCTTTTTTAAAAGTTGCAACATATATATAAAAACTCTTTAGAATAATATTTTAAGAGATTATATTATTTTAAAAATAAGATGTATCGCTTGGGTGTATTTGTTCAAAGGAGAGGAAATAAAATATTTTTTAAAAGGAAGAGAGATGTTTAATATAATTAAAAAACATCCAATTCAAAATTTTTTCTCTCCTCAAATGAATCACAAAATCATTAAAAAAAAAATCTTTTAAATTAAAAACGTCTCTCCTTTCCTTCCATTTCTTTTTCTCCCTTCTACTAAATCAAACACACCTTTAATAATACCAATTATTAGTATGTAATTGAGACATATGTCCATGGTTGTTACCTCATAATGAGTCGGTTGTATCCAATGAATCCTTGATTGTGCAAGTTGTCAATGGTTACTTGACCAAGTGTCTCTTTATCTCTTCCGGTTAGGAGTATTACCTTAAATCCATTATTTATCAACTTGTTAAATAGCCTTAACACTGAAGGAATTGCTGTGCACCATCCTTTTATTGCCCATGCCCTAAACGCTGCCGGATCATATGGGTCACACCTATATATATAATTAAGATTTTACTAATTAATATACAAGTCGAATCATTTTAATTTTTGTTATTAGATTTACTTATATTCACTTAATTTATCCTTAAAAGCCATTTTATAACGAGCTATTGTCACATGCCACTTCACTTATCATTTATAAATATGTTTCAACTCATAATTTCTAATATAATATGTAATACATGACTTTTAAATTAACACACATCTGCCACCGAGACAAAGCATATGTGTAATAAGTAATATGATAGCGATAATTTAATATAAGGTGGTCCAATAAATCTTAAATATATGTGTTATAATATCATATTAAATTTTTTAATTATAAAATTTATTTTTATAAAAATAATGAAAAGTAAAAATTGTCAACTACTTATATAAACACATTTTCACCTCATATTTACTTAACATTTATATTATAGGTAGTATTATTGTGATAAAGTCGTATTAGGATCAATTAAAGGAAGAAATTGTGGTTTTATTTATGAGAAAAAAATTGAATTGCCTAAAAAAACTGAGTTATTAATTATAGGTTTAATATTTTATCCAATCTTTAAATAGAACGATATGTTAATTAATTCTTATGAAAATGGCTCATTTTGAAAATGTTAGAGATTAGTTACTAGTTTTTTTTTAAGAAACTAAAAACTCTATTATTGAATTCAAAAAATATATTTTCAAAGTAAATGTTATTACATGATATTATAATAAACAAAATTATTGACCAAGATCTAGCGTAAATGATTAATGTGAAGCATATCATATGTGCCAATGGTGTATGAGATTCTATGTCATTTCTAGATATATAAAGCTTTACTTAATAGAAAATAAAATAGAAAGTGAGTGTTATCTTTCTATAGCCATCAAAAAATATAAAATTGACTTAAAAGTTGAGGTGAAAGAATACTCACAACATAATACTAATGTATTTCAAAGAAAAATATTTGATTTCCACCATGAGTATAATACTAATTATTATTGTAACATTAACATATTATAAAAAAAAAATATAACACCATAATTAAATGATCATTAAGACAACATACCCATAATTCTTGCTTTTGTAATAAAAGATGTTGGAGATGCAAGTGTCATCAACATCTAAAATCCAAGCATCCATGCCATCACCAACAAGGGACATACCATTCACATAATTGAAAGCTTGTTCCACTATCAACTCCAAGTCTCTTTCATATTGTCCACGGATCAAGTAATCCTCAACATATTGTGAACATTGAGTTGGAACTGTTCTCCATGGAAGCTCATTATTTGTTTCCACTGCCAATCTCCAACTCAAACAAAAGCTTCCATTAATTGAGCTAGTAGAATTTTTTGTGCTTTGGTGATGTCTTATAGACATCCCCTTGCACAACACTGCCAAAAAGAAGAAAAATACCAAAAGCTCTCGATGTGCCATCCTTTTATTATTCTACAACTTTGGAGAAAGAATGTGTTGTTTGCTTGAAAAAATTTATGGCTATATATAATACTAGCACATTTTGTTAAGAGTGCATTATATTAATATTAGTTCATATTAAATATTATTTTTTCATAAAAGATAAAGGAGTGATGTGAAT
Source organism: Cicer judaicum (assembly GCA_037974835.1). Lineage (NCBI taxonomy): Eukaryota > Viridiplantae > Streptophyta > Magnoliopsida > Fabales > Fabaceae > Cicer > Cicer judaicum. The sequence continues at coordinate 2,483,253 of JBBPBS010001102.1, forward strand.
TAAGTAATTATGTTCAAGTGATTAATAAATGTTAGTTAATAATTAATTATTTGAAAAAAATTAAATTCGAATTTTAACTAAAATAATTTTTGATTAAATTTTATTTATAAATCGGAGTCTAATTACTAAAATTTCATTTATATAATAAACAAATATATAAAAAGAAAGTGACATATATCCTTTTGTTGAAACCAAAGTGCATGGAATAATCAAAGCTGGGGAATATGAAAGAAAGTATTTGCTAAAACCTATGACCAGATGCTACTATATGTTTTCTTTAAACAAATATGCTATATTCCTTTAAATGCTTTCCGACAGAATGAAAGTTAATTGGCTCATGTTTTGTTTGTCCAATTTAGTAAATTTATAAGTTTGGTTTCTTTATATTCTTTAATTTTTTATGGTAGCGTGTATAAAAAATTAGTCTCCAATTAATTTTCTCATTACAAAATTTAGTAACAAATTCAAAGAAGAGTTTTGTAATTTTTCCTTGCTAATTTTAATTTTTCTAGATACCTATAGAGAAAAATAAAGTTACCTATAGGCTAAAAGAGTCAACAATAAGTCAACTATTAATTAAGTGCAACAAGATGGCGGACAAGATAGTTTGGCCTTCTTGCATAGATGGAGACCTAATATTATACTACTATAATGGAAAAAAAAAGGCTAACTCTACAAATCACATTCAGAAAGCTATAAGAAAATTTTGCCAATTCACCATTTATGTGTCAATATATATATATAGATAGATATATATAATGGGTAAAGAGGGGGAAAATATATATATATATATATATATAAGTCAACTAATTTTTTTACTACAAGTTCCCTCCACCAAAAAATAACACTATTATATATGAATATACCGCTTTTTGTGTGTGACTAATTTAAGAATATACTTCTTGATTGCTCTTAACAATGACCAAGAGAGCAAGCAAATTTTGGTATAAGAGAAGAGGGAATATCGATAAATAAAAAATAAAATTTAGAAGAGACGTAATATATGAGAATAGTTCTTGTGGTGGGATGATTCTTAGGTAAAAAATGTCGTTGAAAAAAATTAAAATAAGCCGAAAAATCGTGATATTAAATATATACACGAAATTTTTAGACCCACCAAAATAATGTTAATGCTTAAAACCCCAATTATAATTCTAACATTGCAATATGTTATAGTAAAAACAAGAAACTAAAAAATAAAATTAATGGGAAGCACTTGTTCTCTTTCATACGACAAATTGATGTAGGTGTATTGAATGGGTGGGGTTGGCGTCAGAGAGCAAAACTACCACCTAAGGTGGAGATGGATTTCCCAAATATGATAGGTGGATATTTGATGTGTATATCCATTTCAAATGGTGCGAAAAGCAGGTATCCTTTTTCATCCCACTTCTTTTTAATTAATATTATTTATATTGTTTTTAATATAATATTTTAATTATTTATATACGATATTGATAATATATTAATAATTAATAAAAATATTTTTATCTATTTTATATTTATACATATTTTTTAATATATAGAAAAAATCACATGACTTAATTAATTTTAGATCGAAAAAATATATGATTTATCGAAAATTTCAAATCAATCAAATGCTTATAAAAGCATGATATATCAATGCATCTACTTTTAATTGGTTCATTGTCCTTCCAGTTATATCATGAAATGACTAAAACACAAGAATGCAAGAGATAAATGTTTGTATTCTTTAGCTGTTTGATCGGATTTGGATTCTAATTAATACATATAAAAGATATTTCTCCTATAATTAATTATAAACATATATTGATTTCACTCATATTTAATAACAAATTCTTTAAAAATATATCTCATTTAGTTTAATTTTATTAAATTTTTAATAAATAAAATTATCAATAAAATAAATCAATTATTATCATTCAATCTTCTAAATCTTATTGTACAGTTTTTAAATTAACAATAATTATCTAATATCATAGCAAATTATAATTGAAGAATATTTTACATTATCAGTACATTATTTTTATTTTTTTAAAATATTTATATTTATAAAAATATATTATTTGAATATAAAAATTTAACATGCTAGTGCTACATACAAATTTTGGTGATATTGATAGATAGAAAAGAGAAAAATAATATTCAAAATAAAAAAAATAAAAAACAATATAATTGTACGGTGTTCCATGTCAACCTTAAATAAAATAATATTTCTTTTCTAAAACCTATGAAAAGTTGTATAGCCATGCCATTACCACAATGGAAAAGGTTGTCCGTTAGGAAGAATTTAGGTTGAAATAAAAGTGGATATAGCGTCAGAAGCCACCTGGCAACAGTAGTAGTTGGCGCAATATTACACTGTGGATAGTTATTGGTTAGAATAATAAGTCAAACAATCCAACTTCATCAATTAAGCCACTAAGATTCATCCATTTGGGAACTTAACAAGCAATTGATGTGAAAGATAGCCTCTCCTTTTGTCTACATTCATCTTCTATAGCTACACCATATGTTGACTTTCTCTAACATAAACACAATTACTTACTCTTTTACTTGTTTTGTCACACAATTAATCATTAATTTCATTATTTTATACATTTATTAAACAAAATTGCACTGTCAATGAAATAGTGAAAATGTGATAATTTTTTTACTTTATGATAGAAGAGAGGAAATAATATTTAAATTTAAGAGAAATGATTGTCTCAACATAAAAAATGGTAAAAATTATTTATAAAAATAGATGAGTATGTGTGGCGTTCAAACATATGCAATGAAAATTGGTATAATATCTAAATTCACGATCACTTATATTAAAAATACTTGTTCTTTTAACACCAACAATTTTAATTTTAATATTTTCAATTTTTCATATAAGAGATATTGTGATTATTTTGAATTCTACTATTTCTTAACATCTAAATTTATATCAATAATGCTACCGATATAATATTATATAAGTATTATATATATATATATATATATATATATATATATATATATATATATATGACACAAAAGATAGAATTAACAATTGTATCAATATTTTACTTTTATATTGTAATTCTTAAAGAACTTAAAATGAGTCCAATAGATTACCTCACATAAAGAATAGTATAGTTTGTCGATAGAGTTTCCTATAATGTTACGAATTAATTTTTTTTTTATACAGATTGTTAATACATTTGGACGCCATACAGGGCCGTCATGGGCCAATTTTTTCTTTAAGTCTTATAACACTCTAAAAAGATACTCATAAAAGATAAAAGCTTATTATATATTATAGAACTGATCAGAAAAAAAATATACAAGAATCTAGAAACAAAATCAAATTTTAATAAGCAAAAAAATGCTCTAGTTTTAAAACAAAAATAGATTTAATTATTCAGTGTTATTGATGTTATTTATAATTTAAATGAAGAATAATTCTTTTTTATTTTTTAGTATTTTTTTTTATTGAGAGTCCAATTTTTATAATTAGAACAAAGTCTTTAAAATAATGGAAACGACTTTGATTTCAAAAGATGAAAGATGATCTAAGTGAATATGAAAAGAAAAAAAAAACAACTCATTCACTTTAGTTTTTATTTTTAAATACCTCATTTATTAAACAACCACAAGATGAAACACATCCTTAGAAATACAGAAGTTCAAATTTGGAAGATACACTGAATGACTATTAAACTGTCACTTTATTTTCAAATGTTGAAAACAATTTATAAGAAAAATGGCAGCAAACTATTATTTTATAAATAAATGTCACTGGTTAGTTTGTTAGAGGAAAATAGAAAAGTGTTAGTAACTAGAATCAAACATGGACCTCTTTCTTAAATTTTCTCGAATATCTCAACTCAAACTAATGGGTTAATTCATACACTTCGCATTTTGTATTTTAGTTAAAATATGTAAGATTTTGACTATTTTAAAATTAATTAAACTTTAGATCTATTTCATTTAAGATTTGTGGTTAAAGATATAATTGTAGTAGAAAATGTTGTATAAAAATCGTAAGTATTGTTTTCTATTTTATGATGGTAGAAATGGAAATAATAAAAACTAAATAGTCACGATAAAAAAA
>JBBPBS010001102.1:2487379-2516163 GCA_037974835.1 Cicer judaicum
AAAAAAAAAAAAAACTATATTATCAGGACACTTAATGAGATGAATATCACTCTTATAAATAAACGGTTATGTTTTGAAAAATTCAACCGTAGCATTTTGAATAACTTCACAAAAGATTTTGTGATTGCTGTATTTTTTTTCTTAAAAAAAGTTAAAATAGATATTTTTTTAAAAAAAATTGTGGTGTAGAAGCATAATGAAAAGGGTATGATTTAAAATTTTCTCAAAATAGCTTGAGGAAAGTCACATCCTCCGGGAAAAAAAAGGGTCATATTTGAATTATGGGTGAAAATAAGACATAATGGATTATGTTTTGAAAGTTTTGAGTCTTATCTATTTTGAAAATGCTAAGTCTCGTTTATTTCTCTTTAGTTCATTTTAATATCTAGTTTGACATTTTTTATAATTTGACAAAACTTAAAAGTTTTCTTCAAAATATTTTTCATCTTTTATTACAAAAAATATACCACTAAATATTGATTGGTATAAACTTTTGTAAATACATTAAAAATTAATAAACTAATGAATTTAAGTTGTATTTTGATATCTAACATAACTTTTTAGAGAATTTAATATTATATGACTGAAGTTGAATGAATAGTCACAAGAAAATGAATTTGAGTTGTGACCTTTTTAAAATTCCGCTCATGCATTTTAATTGATACTTTACTCAAGATTAAACTTGGTAATCAAAAGTTGATTAGTAATCTCTTAACTGACTAGAACATTCGAAGTTAAGAAATTATAAATAATAATAATAATAATAATAAAATTGAAGTGTGATATGTGCATGTAAATAATCAAAGATAAGAGATAGAAAAATCACACACACACAAAGTATATTGGTTCATCCAATTCGTACTAGTCCAGTTCTCACAATGATGAGATTTTCATTATGTGATTTAGAAACAGATTGTTCTCCTTCACACATTTTCTTTAGATCACACCTTGATCAATTACAATGTTCACCTTTCAATCTAGAAAGAATTTTTGCAATTACTTTTCAACCTTGAAGGGATTTTCACAATCACCTTTCAATCTAGAAATGACTTTTACAAACACACACAATCTAACATAAAATATAAGTTTGAGTTAATTTCAATGTGTGTGATAAAAAGTGTTGGGGATCTAATGGTTCTCAACTCTTAGTTTGAGATAAATAAATCCAAACTCAATAAATAATGATCCACATATATAATAAAGAGGGTTGGAGTTTGCTTGAAGTGTTGGTAGATTGTAAATTGAACTATTGTCTTAATCTTCTAAATGATATTTAATTTATAGATGATAAGATGCTTTGAATATTTAGTTTAAACCGAATATAGTCGTTGGAAACACATCTCAAGGGGCAAACAATCCTCTGAATCAATATCTTTAAGTGTAATGTAATTTTGTCCAGAACGTTCTTGACAACCCAAAACGTTCTTGCTTTCTTGGAGAGTGGAGAAAAATCATAATGTTGGGTGGTCTGTCATATGATTGTGGAATAGTTCCCAGAACTAAGAAATATGCATCAAGTCATGTCAAACAGTACTTTGAAGTGTACTTTTATACTTTGTACGTTCTTCCAACTAATCAATTTAGAGATCAAAATTGCACATCAATCTACATGTGTTTTTTGCAAGTGGACATTCACTATTTGATTTCTTGAGGCTTGATTACTTTTGGGTGGACCGTGTGCGAATTATATCAATCTACAATAGGCTTTTAGTGATCCCAAAATTAACTAATTTGTCTCTTGTCTTTTATTTAAGACAACCAAAATGTTTTGCAATTATTTTGTCATCAATTTAGGTATCATTTTGCAGAACATTTTGCATGTTTGTTTTTGCAAGTAGGTCTTCAAATTTTAATTTTTAATTGCTCAATAAATATTAGAAAATCCATGTGTCAAATACCAATTGATTTACTACATATTCACCTTCCAAAAACATCATTGTTATCAATTTTTCTTTAATAGAATAATCAAAACATTATGGTGAATGTTCTTCTATCATTGTTTTAACAAATGTCTCAATCTTAGAATGATTTCTTCTTCAAAGTTGATTTTTGTCATTTTATTGAACTAATACAAATATTTATGATTGTAATGAACTTGTTCATCATGATAATATTTTTTTCATAACCATTGAGAATGTTATATTTTACATGAGAGAAGAAATATTTTGTTAAAGCATATTTCCTACAAATTTTTTTGGTGTTACTCATATAGTGTCTTGTCCATCAAGTATCACTGAGAGTATAAGTATGAATGTATTGAATACTTTCTTTACGAGGAAGATGCAATAATCATTCTTTTGAATGATTGATTTAGTATAAGATATATTCCTTTTGTGATTCTTTAATAAAGATATTCTTTGAGTTCCTTATTTATTTTCATATATGTTTGAATCTATAATATATCATTGGACATATTTCCCAATGTATCAAATGATCATTTTGACAATTCTCCTTATTATTTGGTTCATAACATTTTGAAAACTTGTTGCGTTTGATTCTTGAGATAACTTTTGACTTGTTTGATTCTCATGGGTTCATAAATATGTTTGCAAGATTATTTTCTAATATTCCCATGAAATAATTCTTTTATGATTGAATAGATACTTATGTACTTGTTGATGTGAATGAATTTTTGCTTGTCAACTTATGTGATTCGTGTTCCTTAAATAAAATTCAAGTGCAATTATCATTATATCACTATTCATAAAAATGAAACATTTGTTTTTTACTTGAACATTCTCTCCCTTTTTTTTTTATGATTTTAAATCTTGTGAATAAATCTTAAATTTTATGGATGAATATAATAAAAAATGCAAGAATGTTCATATATATTTAATTAAACTCCCCTTAAACACATGCAAATGTTTAATTCTTAAGATTCTAATTAAACTCCCCTTAAACATATGCAAGAGGTTAATTATTAGCATTATTCATTCATTACTTCCTTCCTATATTCATCATATATTTCTCTTCTCCCTTTTGGCATCTATCAAAAAGTTGGCGAGAGAATAATATTAATATATTATACATAGAAATCATGTGGTTGATAAATGTATTGTCAAGTTTGCATTTAATAATAAAGAACATAGCATGTATGATGATTAAAAATTACTCTAGTAAACATTGAAATCAAGATATGAATAATTATAGCAAAAATAACATGACATAATTACATGCAAGAGTTACAAACTCAAAAATTAGTCAATAAATATATATACTCTTCTCATTTTTAGAAGAAAAAAAAATAAGTTGAACTCAATTTCGTTGCAAGCAAAAGAATATTTTCTAATAACTCTATTTGAATATTATGGAATGAATATCCTTTAATATTTCAATGTTCTTGAACACAAACAACATATTTTTTAGCTCTTTGTTATCTTTCACACGAGACAACCTTTTAATTTGGACATAATCACGTTCACTATTAAAAAAAAAAAATCCATTTTCATTTTTAGAAATACAGAGGATGAGCACAAACAAAGTAGCAGAAAAAAAAAATTCAAATATAATTTTTCTTTTTACAAAATATTTGTATGCTAATAATGTTTGTATTTTTCAAAAACAATATTTTTAAATTGACCAAATTATGTCAAATGATTTGTTCACATTAAAAAAAATATTTTTTCACAAAGTTTTTGCAAACCTGCAAAGTAACAATAAGACACATGTTGAAGTTTACTTTCATTAGTATGTGTGCATGAGACTTTTTAATTATTCATATTTTTATTTATTATGTTTAAAATATATTTAAACATTTGAGATTAAGTTTCACAAAAGATGTGCATTAAATAAGACTCATTTGCAAATACATATATGACTATTCTTCAAAATGTTCATATATCAACTTTTGACTTCATGGCATGTAAATGTATCAAGATGATCATTAATTATTATTCGAGACAATATTTTTATGATAAAAATAAGTCAAATATGTTTTTTTTTTTTAAAACACATCGTACATGTGATAATTTTTTTGATTAATTTTAAATTTTAAAAGTAAAAAGATATACAAATCATTAAATAAATAAAAAAACAAATGAGTTTAATTTTGAAGTATTAACAAACTATAATCTTGTTTAATTTGATATCATTTTTTTGACTTTTAAAAAAAGGTTATATAAATAAATAGATTAGTAAAGTTTTAAATTAATTAAACAATAAAAAAATAAGAGTAATATACTATCTATATATCACAAACAAATTGTCTTGCCGTACGAAAGATATTACAAAATGAATAATCTCTACTCCTTCCCATCTTTAATATAAATAACAAAACACTGATGTTCTTTTTTTATATACATATAATTAAATATAGCTTATTTTTACTCTACTAAATAATGTCTATCCTTCAAATGTTATAATTTATTTTTTAATGACTCTTTTACTGTCATAGAACGAGTTTATATGAAGAATAGTTTTGAAAATGTAGTTATATTATTTTTATAAAATCAAACAAATTTATTATATTTAACTAATTTAATAAATGTGAAATTAATTATTTTTACTTTTATTCAAAATCAGAATAGTACAATTTTTGTTTTGGAACTACAATTGTTAAGCGTGGTACTATATATAGCGTTGCGTTTGGTTTCTGCCATAGCAACTTGTCTCTGGTTCGGGCCAGTCAACCCTCTGTTCGGCTTCATCTTTCAATGACAAAGATCCGACCAATGTCGTGATATATATAACAGCTGATGTGTATGCTGCTATCACCAATATGAAGATTTTTTTCAATTATATCTTTTAAAAAAATTCTAAAATACCTTAATTTAGAATTAATATTCTAAAATGTTCGTATGTTTATGACCAGGTCTCAAGGGAGAGATACCACCATTTTAATACATTAGTTTAAAAGTAGGATATTTGAGAAATGTTTTTCTCTAAAAAGATGATATAATTAAGAAAAGAGTGGTGTTATTTAGGTTTTTTTTCTTTCAATAACTCAATTTAAAAAAAAATTACTAATATATTCCCTTTTAAAAATTATATACCAAATTATATATTTTTTAATTAGAAGTTGCTATTTGCAAAAATGAATTTATTAAAGAAGTTCACAATAATGATTTTATTAAGATTTTTTTTCTCTTTAATAACACCAAATTACCTTTTTGAAATGGCGAATTTCTAAACATAATTATTAATCACCTTTTGAAATAACAGTTTTTCAAAGTATATCAAATTTCAAAGAAAGAAAAAATCCTTAAAGTAGTAGTAATTGCAAACTCAAATTTAATGTTTTTACAAAAGATGGTTTCTAACTAAGTCTAACTAAGTCAATAAGAGAGGTAGTTTAGTATATAATTTTCAAAATAAATTATATTTTTAAAAAAATTAGATTATTAAAATAAAAAAATTTCAGCTATTTAATTTTTTTTTTGAAGAAACACAAGATGAGTTGTGAATTTATCAAAGATTTGTCGAAAAATCATCCATCTATTTAGTAGAAAGCATGAAGTGAGAATGAAAAAGAAACCAATTTTAAATTTTGTTCCGTTTTCGTTACTTTCACTTTTTTACTATTCAACATTTCCTTTTAAAAAATTATTCCATATGACTAGATTTTCCGCCACTATTTGCACAAGAACTCACCAATGCATGTGTGATTCCAATAAGCCAATTTCCAAAACTATGTCTTAAAAGGGTTTGGTTTAGCCATACAAATCTCATAAGAAGAATATAAATTGGAAACTTTAAAAAAAAAAAACAACCTTCATATAAAAGTTACCATGTCAAAAGGTGATACCTCAATCACCTTGACGATATTAAAAGAAAAGTTAATAAAATTGTGAAAGTCTCAAAAGATAACTCATCTTAAGAAAGATTTTACGAATTCTTTTTTATTTTTTATCTCAAGACAATTTACCTAGTGTCTAGACAATAGGTACATGGTTGATAAGGGGACTTTACATGGAGTCAACAATGATCCTGCTCACTTGTTTGTGGATAACAATCTTCTTTTGGGATTTGTGTGCTCTATTATGTTGAAAACATATGTTGATCGAAAAGTTGTTATTGTTGAATTATTGCTTAAGTAAGATATGGTTGAAGAGATTGATTAAAAAAAACTATTACAAATAGACATATTGTAGATGCTATTCTCGAGTTCTTTAAATCACTTTGTATCAAATATTAAATGAGAACGTTGCACACAACATGCATATCTTGGACGGTTTTTAGAACAAGAGTCGTGGTTTTACGAAAATTGTTTTTAGATCCGAAAAAGATGAAAAAACACGAGACCACGGTTGTCTATAATAACTGCTTTAGAGGTGGTCCACATAACACTAACTAAGTAACTTAATTTTCTTTTCTTTTTGGTTCTTTTTATTTTGCTGTGTTTGATTTATGTACCCTTACACTTTTTTTTTTATCAGTGCCATTTTAACTTAAAAATAATAGTATTAGTGGGGATTGAATCTTCAACATTTTTATTATGACCTAAAATAGTATTATTAATAATATCAAAAATTGATTTTGTTTTTTTGGCAACATATATACTATTTTATACTATATAAAAAAATAGAAAAAATAATAATTTATTTTGATGAATATCAATCATGTCATTTTTGAACCAGTTGATTGAGTTCAAATTCAAGTGATTAATAAACTTTAATTAAAAATTAATTAGAATTTAAATTTAAATTTTAATTAAAATAATTATTGATCAATATTTATTTATTCATAATTGAAATTCTAAATTATCAAACTCGTTTTTCTTAAAATAAAATAAAAGAAAAATTAATCATCATGCACTGTGTCAATGTAAAAAAAAAATTTCTTTCAACACATCACAATTTTTTATAAAAATGATTTTATTATTAACAGTCGTAATAAAAATCAAATATCTTTAAAAATTCAACCATTAATAATTTAAAAATCATTTACATTTATAAGATATATAAATAAAATTTCAGTGCAAATTAAATTCTAAATCGAATATATCGCTCTTAAATATTCAACATTTTCTATTAATTAAGTTAAAAAAACAAAATATATAATATGGAAATCAAATTTTCAATTGAATAGCATGCGAATCAAATCAATGCTGCTTCTTTTTCTTCTTTAGCTGATTTATTTTCATCCTTATGAGAGATACGGCTTTCCCAATAAAGGATTTGCAAAGAATGAGATGACGAAATATGATATAGGAGTTACTATATATTTTGTATCTAGAAAATAATTGTTTCATTTGAGACGTGAATTGTTGTTAACAAATTATTACTTATTATAATTTTAATGATAAAATAAATTTTATATATTAAAATATCTTTATTAATAATAATTAAATAAGTTTAGATACTTCGAACTCAACTATAATATATATATATATATATATTAAAAATAATGGTTGTCTGAATATAATTTTTTTGATATAATTAAAAAATAGTTATATTTTTTAAGCTATTCGTACTTTTTATTTAATTTTGTATCAAAATTGGTTATGTTGAGAATATTTTGATCATAATGTATTAAATAAGATAAAATTGATTATATTTTAATCTATTAATGGTGAGTATTTTTATTTTGCTTTATATTGTTTAGAGGAAAATGAATAAATAAATAAATATTAGTTGAAAATAGTGTTATTCTATACAATAAGTCATCATGATTGTAATTAATTTAGAAAATTAAAAAAATATAATTAATTTTTAAATTATATTAAAATAATTAAATGAGATTAAATCGTTAATTTTTATTTATAATTTTTCTTTTTATAAAATCAATAGTTTTATATTTGTTTATATGAAAGTGAATGGAGTATTTCTTTTACTTTTTCTATAAACATGAAATCAACTAAAAAAAGGAGTATCCCGTCTCAAGACTCGAACGAGTAACGGACCACTAACGAGTAACGGACCAAAGTGGTTCCCGTAACACATTCTGAATCTCTAACCATATATACCTTCCCATGTTTTTAGATATTCTTTTCTCTTAAACTAATTCTGAAAAATAAAAGTATATCAATTATATAAGAGAGAGAGAGAGAAAATCATACCCTATGGTATGAATCAATTTCACATTAAAAAAAATTGTAAGAAGGATATTTGATATTTAAATTTAAAAATTAACAATGAATATTTACTTACAAAAATATAATATAAAATTATTTACATAAATAATATAGATTAATTAAATGGTAAATAAAAATAAAACAACAAGGGTTAGAAAAAGAGAGAAGATATATAGTGGGGGCGGCGTTTTCGCAATGTGTTGTGTAGAATGTGGATATATTTATATATATATATATATATATATATATATATAGTTTACAAATTTGATTATAAAAAATGAAGAAGTTATACAAATGCAACATTACAAACACAAAAAGCGCACAGACATCCGAAGCAAGCAAATAAACGGAGTGAGTGTGTGAAGTATCTCTACACCAAAACCGATCTCTCTCTCACTCTGTAACGGTTACTTTTCTGCCTCTTTTTTTGTTGTTAGAACCATCAAAATTAAAAAGAAACTCTCATCATTCACTTCAATTTACTACTTGCTTCTTCTTTCTTGCTGCTCTCAAATCATGGATTCTAACAACAATCACAAGTAAATCCTTCACTCTTTTTTCTTTTGCTTTTTATTTATTTATTTTATTATTTTTTTGTTGTGATTGATTTAGCAAATGCATTTATATGTGTTTCAACTTCTAGGTTTGATTTTTTTTTTCCTGATGTTTTATCTGAGAAATAATACGGTGCTTCCTTCATTTTAAAATTTTTTGCTATGGATAATTTTTTTAAAAATAATATTATGTGTGGTTTGTGTTTTTAGGGTCTCTATCTTTGTGTTGCTTTGTGTATTTCATCAAATGACAGAAAATAGTTTTAGTTGATTCGGTGGTTTTGATTTGTTATGTAGATTGTTTGATATGCGTCATTGTTTGAGTTTTTGGTTCATCGTTTAAGCCCCTTTTTCCTTATTGTTGTTTTATCTTTTCCTTTTCTGCTTTAATTTCTAATGTAGAATCTGATGGTTCAATTTCTAGTTTCATATCGTCGAGTTTCGCCTATATATGGTGCTGATTCTGATGTTACAAATGTTGTTGAGTACTGAGTTACGGTGTTGGTAACTTTTGTGGATCCTCTAAATTGGTTTTGTAATGTGTTTTTTAAATCATTTTTCATTTTACTATTTGTTAATGTTTTTGCAATGCTGCATCACAAATATGACATTTGCTTGTTTGATATATATCATATGGTGCTAGGGAGCCATGGAATTGGCATGGGGAGGGTTATAGTCTCCAGAAGACTTCCAACTTCGGTAAGTCCCTTGCGACTCTCAAACATTAAGTTAAATGTTCTATACTTAGTGATTGAGAAAAACTTTCTTTTTCCCACAGAAATTTCCGAGGAGCTGTGGAATGATGTGCCTCAAAATGAAGAAGATCTTTCCTACATGTTTGATGATGAAAGAACCCCGGTCAAGGCTTGCGGTGGTTTGGCATATAATGTCAATAATGGGGGTAAGATAACACGGTTATCTGGGATACAAAGTTTGTTGCCATTGTCTTTTTTGGTCTTAACCTTTCGATTCCCATGAGAGGCTACGGTAATCTAGAGTTAGGCTAGGAGGTAAGTAAAGTCTGACCAAAGATTATTTCAATTAGGGTTCGAACTCAGATACTCTTGATTGGTTCGAGCTTCGATTGTTGACATTGTCTTTCTAATACATGCAACTTAATAAATTGAATCTTTTTCCTTTATTATTATTAATTAACCTTATCTAATGCTTAAATGTAGAAAAGGAACTAGAAGAATGTAGGGAGAATTCTCAAGTCAAGAGGCGGCGGATGCTACACTTCAACAACCAAGATAGGGATCATTCTCTCTCCAACATGGAGACATCTTCACTGTGTTTTAAAAATGTTAGTGTTTGTTATTTTTTCAGGATTATCTTTTCACACTTATAGCATGCTTGATGGTTATTACGACATGAAGAAGACTTAAGAAGTGCAGATTTGTGCTAAGCTGCAATTATGTGAAGATTGCCTTGAGTAAATTACATTAAATGTAGATATTATGTTCTTCATTAGGAAAAGAAATGCTTAATGTCTTTCAATGTCATAACTCATAACCATAATTGTCAAATTTCCGTAATGGGGTTATAACATGGAAAATGCTGTGCCAGCTGCCATAGGCGGCAACACCTATTATATCCGCCGTCTGCCACGATGGAAATGGATTCCCTGATTTTTTTCTGCGAAGACACAATGCCTGTAGATAGTTAGAGAGGAGATACAAGGGCAATTAAATGTGGGGTGTTATAAGGATGAGAGAATACATTAAAGAGAGAGATAGAGACAAAGATAGTTGACTTTCCAGCCTAAAAGGTAGGGGATCCTTCCCCAGGCCCCAACGCCATTTGTATATGGCTGATTTTATTCGCTTGCTGCCATAATTTGCCGTCAACAGTTTATAATATTTTCGTACATAATTTTGTCATTGTGTAGTTCATTCTTTGGTTTGTATTTTCTGATGTTTGAGTTAGACTTTATAACCATCCTTAGGGAAAAGTGATTGATGACTTTGGTTTTTTACCACCTTTTACTAATTCAACTTTATGAGCACATAATGACTTCATATAGAGCACTGTTTACTTAAAATGTTTGGGATGACAGATAATCCTATATCAAACTAGAGTTTTGTTGATGAGGTTTTTTTGTTGAAATCTTGTTATCTTCAATATAAATCATTATTAACAGTATGTTACTTCTTTTCTAGAGTCCCTTTTGTGGTCATGGACTCATGGGGGTGTGTGTTCCTCACCAATGGGAAGTCTCTTTGTATTTTAGTTTGATCGACAAATTTGGTTCTTTTCTTATGTTAAAGTCATAATCTATACATCTATACATAATATAAAGGAAATAGGCTAATTTGGTGTAGCCTATTTTTCTACCAAAAATATCCTTTAGTTTTTTATAACTTCTTATGTAACAGTAACAACCATTGAACAAAAAAAAAATCAGCAAGAAACAAAAAACAAAAAAGGAAGAGAATGAAGAAGAATATTTAAAATTAAAATAAAAGTTATACAAAAATTATTATGATTAACATACCCTAGCGCAATAAAAAGCAGACAGACAGGCACACGAGTGCCCGTCTGAGTGCTAGTTAAGATAACGATTCAGCTATGAAGTTGTGGATTTGTCTTGATTTATAACTGTTACTTCATTTTTATGTATATAGGGGAAGGATGATTCAATTAAGGATATTTTTCCAGAAGTTTCACAATGGATGTCTGGAGCATCAGGTGGACCTTTAGCAGGACTCTGCCTTTTTTTAACTGGGAGATAGTTTCGGTAATTTATTTGGATATCTGTTTCTGATCCTTTCCAAATTGTCACATAGATTATGCAGTGGAAAATGTACTTGATCTTGAATCAACTGAAGGGTGGCTTACTGACTACTTAAATGATGCTGAGATGCAATTCAGTCCAGATGATTTGTATGCTTCTTTGGACCGCTGATTTTTTCTGTATGATTGGTTATACAAAATAATCTGATAATTTTGTTATTTGATGAATCAGGAATTTTTCAGGAGCAGATGATGTGCATATTGATGTTGCAGGTAGATTACATTGTTTTCTATACACTTCTCTACCAATATTGTCATTCTTGACGTTTCCTTTGTGGATTGAATTTTATTAATAAAAGTTTTTTTCTCCTGCAGAGTTGTGTAACATCACTCCATCACATGAGCAAAATGTGGTTACGCAGCATGTCACTCGAACCCCTAAAAATATTGTCTTCAAAGGTTTGACATTGTCCTTTAATAGTCTCTCTTTAGATTTAGTTCTACCAAGTAACTGCTTCATTTATGTTGCGATGCTATCACAAGATGTGAGAAGCACGGCTGTCAGTATCCTATGGTACATGCAAGTCGTATCTTGATTCAAAACAAGATTGAATGCAAATAAGAATCGTTGTGCGTATTTATTTTGGACTTGGATCTCGAGTCATTTTGAAGAATCAAAACTTGTTCCTAAATATTGTGTAGCTGGCCACTTTATTTTATCAATTTTGTTTAGTCCGCCACTTTTCTTTATCATTTTGATTTCTGACATTGAACCTTAAATCAGCTTAGGTTTTTGCATACGTTGCTTGTTTTTCCCATAAAATACCATATTTTTGTTGATCACGCATCTTATTATTCATAATAAGAATAGATTTATGATTCTCAAAATTGTTCTTCCAACTTACAATTTCAAGCAACAAGATCCTTGTACTTGGAATTCAGAACTTGTTTTATGAGATTTGTTGACATGAAAACAACTTCAGACTTCTTGTTTCATGTTTAGGTAAGAAATCTTTTATAAGGACACCCACAAAGCTGGCATCTACTGTGGCCTATCCATTTGCCTTCATTAAACCAAGTGGAGCCCATGGAGATGTAACTCTGAAGGAAATCAATCAGCGCATTCGAACTCCTCCTCCTTCAAAATCAAAGCAAATCAGCGATGATCCGTCTGCTTACCCTAAATCAGCCTTCTCAGGGAAGCCTGTGGTCGGTAAAACAAAAATCCGCACAGAAGGGGGAAAAGGTAGCATCACAATTATGAGAACTAAAGGCTAAGTGAAAGTTGTCTGGTACTAAGTACAAAATGTCTCTCACAAAGTCACCTATTAATTAATATGTTGGTTGCTTCATTTTGTGTAGATGCTAATACTGCAACTTTTTATTATTTCCTTATTTACAACCTTAAATTACACCACCTTAGTGTTTGTTTTCTAGTGGGGTCTAGATATTATTTTAGCTGTTATTTTGGGGAACATTATTTTGTTAAGTCTCTATTGAGCATCTTAATTAAGCTATTTTCGTCCCTACAACACCCTATGGTCTATCTATATATATGACAATTTGACTAAGCTTGTGCTTAGCTTTTGTAATTGAAACATACAAATCATTGTAATTTGGCCTTGTCTATGCAGAGTTTTGCATGTCCCTTGCTACAGAACTTGTCTTATAGAGTTGTACGCATATCTATCGGTGTTATATTCTTTTTTTGGGTTATATTTTTGTAGCTGGAATTTAATAAAATAACACTAATGCAGAAGGTAGAGTAAAATGAATGGAATAGTTGGACAATTTATTTGTCATTACTCATTAGCGAATTGATCTCAGTAATCTGTTGACAAATCTGAGTTTAGAGGGTAATTTAATTTTTTTTTAAGTGTAAATTATATTATTGTGTTTATAATAAATTTGGAGAATTATTAGATATGAATAAATTTTATATGTATTTTGTTAAAATTAAATTTTGAGAATTTCAAATGCTGCTCAACGATAAAAAAATTTGCGATGACATAAAAGATTGAAAACAACCTTCATTAAAAAAAAAAAAAACTCCAAATCAACCTTCAAGAATCTTTTTGAAGCACCTTTCAACAACATATCCAACACCATTTCCAAATGGAAACATCTAATTGAATTTCAAACGCTTGTGATTGTTTCTTCAACAAGTCATCTATTGGGGACTCAAGTGAATTTAACTACATATATAAATTGTAGATGTATTATATACATATTTTTTTTATAAAAGATGTATTATTATATTTAGGAACAATTTAGGGTGATACAAGAAGTTTTCTTCCCAAATTAATAAATAGGAAATAAACTTGTAATGACAAAAATGAGTAAACTATGATCCAATAATATTTTTTCTTAACAATGACATTGTTGATCCCATGCATATGGTTTACCTACCATGGACTTCACTCAGAGTTACATTGTTGTTTGAGTTAGATTGACTTTTTTGAGAAGATTCTGCACTTCGAGAATTTTGCTTTTGAACAAATGCAACTTTTCCTGGAGGAGGAAGATGTGTAATCTCACTTATAAGCATTAAAACTACAGTTGATATACTTGGTCTTTCTCTTGGAAGTTCTTGCACACAAAGAAGTCCTATGTGTATGCACCTCAACATGCTGCTCTCATAACATGGATCCCATACCTCAGGATCTATTAAAGATATAATGTTTTCTTCTAACCATAGTTTCCATGCCTATAGTAAGAAAAATAAAATGGTATTAGAATTTAATAATATTGAAATTATTAATCCTCTTTTTATTATTGGTTAAAATTTATTTAGGTTCTTCCGTTTTAAAAATGGGTCACATAGAAAATTGATCCACATAAATTAGTAGAACTTGCATAAATTTTAAACGATAATAGTGTTGAGAGTGTATGGCAAACACTTTAGATAAATATAATATATATATATATATATATAGACTTACAAAGCCTACAAGGCTAAGTGAATCTTCACTGTGATAAAAGCTACTGTTTCTTCGTCCACTGACAATCTCTAGCAATAAAACTCCGAAACTATAGACATCTGATTTTTCAGAAAAAAGCCCCTCCATTGCATATTCAGGCGGCATATAACCACTACAGTTAGGTTAACACATAAGTAACAATTAAACAAGTCATCTGTAATATTAGTTTCAACATCATAATGTCAAATGAGATGAGACTACTTACTAAGTTCCAACAACCCTTTTTGTGTTAGCTTCATCATCTTCTCCACCTTTAACAATTCTAGCTAAACCAAAGTCTGATATTTTTGGAATCATCTCACCATCAAGTAATATGTTGCTTGCTTTTAAATCTCTATGTATAATTCTTAGTCTTGAGTCTCGATGAAGATAGAGTATACCTCGAGCTATTCCTTCAATTATGGTTAACCGCTTTTTCCAATCTAAAATTTTCTTTTGTAGTGGATCTAAAAATAATTTAAAGAATATATGAATGTGATGAAAAAATGGATGCTTCAAGAAAGTTGAATTGAATGAAACATACTATGGAGACATTGATTTAAAATATAATCAAGCGTCTATGTGTAAACTATTTATACAATCTTAGAAGTAATAAATATAATTAAGGTGTGCATAAACTAAAATCACCTAGTCGCACCAAGTTATCTACATAAGATTTTAAATTTACTATTGAGACATATCAAACTATCAAGGATATAGGGTAAGACATATTAAACTATTGAGGAATTCATGAATAATTAAGATTAATTAAAAAAAATTACCTAAAATATCAAGTGCTTATATTATAAGTTAAGTATAAATAAACTTTTATAAACACTTAAGCAAGTGCTTATGATAATATTTAAATTATAGAATGGTCAGAAAAGTTTACTTAGCATATAGAGATTTTTTTTCTTCTTAAGTGTGCTATAAATATGGGTATGAAAAGGTTAGGCCAAACTAGGCTTTACTAGACTTGAGTGTAATCTGTTAAAAAATTCAAAACTTGTTATGTGGTCTATGATAGACTTATCTTTTAGACCTAAGTATGGTTGTGATAGAAGTTTGATATAGTTTGTTAATCTACTTAAAAGTGTATTTCATTTTAACATTTTTGAATAAGTAATCAAACATATATTTAAATAAATTAACAATCTAATATGTTAAAGAAATTAAGTTCTACTTTGATATTTAACATGGCATTTTAAAGAATATGATTTTAAACACATTCTACATCAATTCTATTTTATAATAATATATTTAAATATGTCAAAAACTAAATAAGATTAATGTGCATAAATTACTAAAAGTTGAATATCTAACAAAAATATCAAAATTTAATATAATAATTATAATAGTAAATAAATTATTTAAATTTACTTAAATAGGTCGGTATAATATATCTAAAAGATTTATTATGTTGTGACATTTTTAACTAAATATGTTTTTTTAAATGTTTTGATCTTGTCTATTTTAGAAAAAGTCTAGTCTGGACCTAACATAGATTAAACCATAAACATTTGTCGATAGATTTGACCTATTCTCACTTCTACCTACAAATGGAACTAACAAATTTAATTTGAGGTTAGAGTACAAAAGAGGCAAAGAACTAACCAAAAAGAAAGGCATCCAAACTCTTATTTGGCATGAACTCATAAATCAACATTTGTTCTCCCCTTTCAACACAACAACCAAGAAGTCTTACAAGATTGCGATGTTGAAGTTTAGAAATCACAACTACTTCATTCATGAATTCTTCTAATCCTTGTCCCGATGTTTTCGAGAGTCTTTTCACAGCAATTTCTTGACCATCTTCCATTATTCCCTAGATAATATAAAAAATATTTCAATATTGAATTAATGCTATATAATACAAAAATTGACATACAAAATTACCTTGTATACAGGACCAAAACCTCCCTTCCCAAGCATAGTACCAAAGTGAAAGTTGTTTGTAGCAGTTTCAAGCTTTTCAAAATCATACAATGGTAACTCATCCAATTTCATTTGCTTTTGCTCTCTCGTAATCAAGTTTCGAGGTTGGCTTCCTGAATGCATTTCATACTTGTTAACAAAAACAAATATTGCCTAGGCCAAATAAATTCAAAATTTATTTTAAAAAATATTAATCAGTGTTTCACCTTTAACAAAAAAAATACATCTAAATTAATCAATCCGAAGACATTATTTGAAAACTTTTTGCAATATAAGAGATGATGAGATGAAAGAAAAAGCTTTAAAGTTATATCAACGACCATAGGTTATCATCCCAAACGATCATGGACCCAAAAGTTGAAAGATATGATTTACCAATAAATGGACCGTTTGGAAGAAATAGGGACATCCCCTATCGCACTTACAGACATACAAAGATTGCCCTCAGGCCCCACCTCATCAAAACTCATGACAAAACAAAACAACATGTCGAGTCCCACCCTTTTTTGGACATAATTGCAATAACATCAACCACATTTTTATAAATAATTGTAACCCCACCACAATTGCAATTTCTGACTTTAAAGGGTACCTAGCTACAATAAAGTTAATAGCTTAGTAACATTAAACTATGCTAACTATTCCAGCTAGGCTATAAGTTTGAAAAAGCACTAAATTCCAAACTAGCTACACACCAATTCACTATTCATAATCCGAATCATTGCCAATTGAAGATAATTGGACAATAAATTATACAAAGGCTATGTTAGGAATAAAAAATTGTCAAAAACACGTTATAAGTTCGTGTAAAAACACTATAAATCCGTGATAAAAAATTGTAGAGTTATAAACTTAAACACTATAACTTATCTGCTATAAACTTATTTTTTGACCTTACCAAACATATATATCCTAAAGTGTCTTCAATAATTTGCTTTGCATTAATTTCCATTCCTCAAAAACTATTGAGCACGAGCATTATCTAACTTTGTGACAAATCTTTATAAATGCATGTTGCTAAGGATCTAAAGCATATATGTTTCATTTTAATAATGTTCCACGCTTTTATTTATTTTCTCCCTTTTTATATAGATGATTAGGTTCATCATGTTTATTGTGATCAAACCAATGCATATACTAAAAAAAAAATTATTGGTATAAAAAATATCAAGGTTGTTCAATTTTAAGTATGAAATAGCAACAAAAAAAACTTTACCTGTATGTCTGACGGTACATTTCCGCCACAAAAGATAAGCACATATAACCAAGGTACATGCTCCTATTACTCCAGCAATGGCAACGATTAAAACACTCTTGTGTTTTTTTTCCTTTTTACCTACAACTGTACATTATTCACCATATCAAACACAAGGTATTAATAAAAGTTCTACAATTGCATTTTGGACTGTGAAATAAATTTTTTCGATGTCTCGTGTCTGCATTAGTCACATTTAAATATGATTCTCTACAATATTATCAAACACTTTGACACGAGTGCGATTTTAAACTTTAATGAAAATACAAACTTAAATATATATAAAAAAGAATTAATCTCAAATTCTCTATTTAGAAAAGAAATTGAATAATCGGTTGAAACAAAAAACTCTTAAATAAATAAAAAGATAGAAAAGATACCAAATTCTGATGGAACGCGAATGAAGAGATCGACTCCTCCGTAAGGAAATTTTTGCAAATCAATTAAGTCTCCACTCCAATACATGCAACCAATATAAGGATCATATGCATAAGCCAAACATGAACAATTAGTCAAACAATCAGAACCACATTTATCTTGGTCACCATCTGATCTTTGAGAAAAATCAGGAACTTTTGCATTATTAGACACTGAAAAATCAGGAACTTTCATGTTATGATACACCAAAAATCCATCTTGTTTAAATTCAGTTGATGATCCATTTTTCAACATCTCACACTTCAATTCTCCTTTTCTCACACAACCATTAGTCCAATTTCTCAAACTCCACTCCTCCAAATTTTTAGGCTCAAACCCATCAAAACAACTACAAATTGGTACAGTTGAATTATCACAATTACCAAAAGGTCCACATTTTCCATAAAAATCACACTCATTTTGATCAACCTCAAGACTAAGAATTTGCTTCTTGTTAACATACTCAACCAACTTAAGTGTTCCATGTGGTGTCAAACTAAGGATTCCAAAAGCAGTTTTGCTAGCAAAGTTATAAGTTATATATTCAGTTCCATCGTCGTCGTGATCTAATCGCCAACCGAATAAATATTCGGTTAGCATTCTTGGTGATCCAAGGAAAACTCGTCCGTTCCAAGGACCAGTTCTCCAATAAGGATTATTATCATGCCAAATAAAAACTTCGGGTGCATTCAGTCTTTCTAAACTCGCTGTGAAATGTCCTGAAGAAGGATCAGAAGCACTTTTTCTTGAAACATAAGCTATTTTCTTACCTGTGACTTTGTTAGAAGCAATTCTCATCATTGGTACAGCTGCATCTGCAGGGTGTGAGAAACTATCCCAAATTTTTGATCCACTATTTATATCTCTCAAAATCAAGTTTCCTGAATCATCAAGTTGTGCTGTTGAATTGATACTATTTGAGAATGAAATATTTGTTGACCATAGGATATCACTAAGACCCTTTTGTTTGTTCATTATTACAAGATTGCCATCCTTGTGAATTGTGACAAAACCATAGGATGAATCTTTGAGAGGTTGGTCTCTATTAGCAATCCAAATGGTGTTTGTTTCATTGATGTACCAAATTGCTAGGTAAAGGTTTGTTGAATTACTTGAAGTGGTGATAAATCCTAGCTTGAAATCAGTGTTGTTTGAGGTTATTGTTTCATGGTTTTTTATTGATGTGGATGATGTAATGGTGTCTTTGATATTAGAACTCAAACATGAACGAAAGATGCAAAATATGAGTATAGCTATGAAGAAATTATTTGTATTATTATGACTTAGAAAAGCCATAAAAAAATGTTTTAGTGTGTGTGTGATAGCTAGCTAGATGAATGATGATGATGATGTTTTTTTTTTTTTTGAGGAATACTAGGATTTGATTAGTTTGGTTTGATGAGGTTTATGTGTTCAATGTTTCAAACAAAATTGATGTTGAAGAAGTTTTATTTTTTGTTTGTTTGTTGAATTGTGAAGTCATTGAGATGCTCTTTGGAGTTTACAAGTTGACTTTGACGCGTTAAGTATGCTAATTTACAAGGAAAAATTGTAAGTGGCATTATTTTATTAATAAGCCAAATTGTGTAATGCTTGTAGGTCGATATTTTTCCACAAATAAAAACAAAAGAACTACAACGTCAACTCGCAACAGTTTCTTTTTTTGACTCAATGGGGTTAATTGCGTTTTCATTTTGTGTCGATTTTTAAGTTAAACATAATCCTAATCAAATATTAAAGTAATATACGGCTCCGTTGATTTGGATAGTTTGCATTGTATTAGATAATTGGTATCGACTCATATTAAGTTTAGTGGAAAGAGTTAAATTTTTATATTGGTTGAATTCGAATTTCCATCCTAAAAAATATTAATATTTATTGTCTGAGGTACATTAAGTAGAATTACTGTTGAAGGAAATCTATAAAAATCGAGTTTATTCATCTTTTAAAATTCCTTGAATCAATTTGCTATTATTTTCCTGAATATAATTAGTTTGTATGTAGGCACTCCTAGCTGTTAACAATGAAAAGAGAAAGAAAAGAGACAACCAAGAGACAACCACTCTAGGGTTTCATAACATAGAATAAACCAAATTTAAGTTAACAAGGTTATAATGAGTATATATATAAAAGAATGAAAATGTCTAAAATACCCTTACTACTAGTATATAATTACATTATCTAATATCTCCCCTCAAACTCACTATGCATTAACATGGAGCATCGAGAGTTTGTCAACTAAAAAACGAAAACGTTTAATGGAATGCATCTTTGTGAACAAATCAACAATCTGTAAAGAAGAAGACTACAAATACTGGTCATCTTGGCTACAGGAGCAAAATTTTCTTCAAGATCCATACCATAGTGTTGAGAGAAACCCTTAGCAATAAGACGTGTGTTGTAGCACTCAACTGACTCATCAAACTTAGTTTTGATCTTGTATACCTAATGAGATCCAATAGCACGTTTTTCAGGAGGAATAGGTACTAATTCCCAAGTATTGGTTTTGTGCAATGCAGATAGTTCTTCTGTCGTGGCCTGCTGCCAAAGAGGATCAAGAACAACCCTTTTAAATTGTCAAGTATCAACTAAGCTAATGAACAACCCTTGGAGTTGTCCCAACACGAATTTTGTAACTGCTCAAATCTTTATTAACAATGAATGCTAACCTTGGAGTTGTCCCAACATTTTCCTTGTAAATAATGTAGTATGGAGCTCTTAGAAGGAAAATTGGTTGAACATACAAGGACTTTTTCAAATCTTATGTTGGAGGTGGATGGGGCATATGTTGAAGAGGGTTAGGTAGACAAAACGTGCAAGGTTTGCAAAAAGGACACGAAGGGTGAAACAAGGCAAGTGGACAAGATTAGAAGATATGTTCACGTAGCATGTTTAAAGAAAGCCAAAACTGGCAAATATGGTGTGCCCACTTTTTAAGATTTGACAGAGATATGAAAGTCATGTGATTTGGAATTCATATTTATCCAAAAGAGAGTGAATGTTTTTATTTTATTTTTTTGTTTCTAAAAACCTTTGATTCTGGACAGAGCCCGACAGACACAGGATCAATATTGAGTGGCTGTAATTGTTGTTTTGAGATTCTTTCACTTTTATGTGTGTCATTTGAGTTTGTTGGAGCTGAATTCAGATCTATGAATAAACTGAAGAAGAACTTTGAGGAGAAATAAGGGTAATGGATCTTGAACCTAGAAAGTGTTGGGACAACTCCAAGATTAGCAGTCATTGTTAATAAAGATTTGAGCAGTTACAAAATTCGTGTTGGGACAACTCCAAGGGTTGTTCATTACCTTAGTTGATACTTGAAAAATTAAAACATGGATGGGAATTCGGGTACCAATCCGACAACACCTCTTTTATCCGTAAATGAACATAACTCTGTCGAACATGACGGTCGGAGAACCCGAATTACTCGCCGGAACTCTGTTAACTCTATCAAATCCACTTTTCTGTCCATGCTTCCTGATAAGGTTCGTTCTAGCCTCGACTCTGAGTCTCCCTTCGACGTTGATCTCTCCAACGCCACCGCCTTAAGCCAAGGGGAGAAAGAGTTCTATGAAAGACAAATTGTGACTCTGAAGTCGTTTGAGGAAGTGGATACTTTGGTGGAATATTATTGCATTGATGAGGATGATAAAGAGGAACAGACTCAACAAGAAAGAGCAATGAAGATTTCAAATTATACAAATGTTGTTTTGTTGATTTTGAAGACTTATGCCACAATAAGAAGTGGGTCAATAGCTATTGGAGCTTCAACTTTGGATTCTTTGTTTGATCTCATGGTTGGTGGCATACTTTGGTTCACTCACCTAGCAATGAAGAACATAAATATATATATCAGTATCCCATTGGAAAGCTGAGGATACAGCCAGTTGGCATAATTGTTTTTGCTGCTATCATGGGCACACTTGATTTTCAGGTGTTATTCACAACCATAAAACAACTAATAGAAAACAATCCTAGTGAAAAGATGACAAGCAAACAATTAATATGGAGATAAGCAACAAAGCAAATCACTATATAGAGGAGTAATCAAACAGAAGAAGCAATAGAGAGAGCGACAACACATAAGAAAGCAACCAAAGAGATAGGAGAAACGAACAATTAAATTACCAACCAAATCAGCAAAGAACCACAACAATTGAAAGCATGTGAACCAAACCAAAATCAACTCCTTAATATTGATCATAACAAACAAGCAGCAGGGAGAATGTGTTGATCCTCACGATCACAAATCCCACCAACACAAGCATGAACCTTAACACCAAGGAAATCGCCAAGAGCTCGCATAACCTTCTCAATCTATTGAGCTAGCTCCCCTGTAGGGGCCAAAACCAAAGCCTGGCACTGAACCAATCCGTAATCAAGCTGTTGCAAAATTCCAGAACAAAATGTTGTTGTCTTCCCAGTTCTTGACTGAGCCTGTTGAATCACATCCATACCTTTGCAGAAAAGAACAATTCCTCTTTGTTGGATTGCAGAAGACCTCTCAAAACCGTAAGCATATATGCCTCGTAGAAGGTTTTCTTGCAGCCCCATTGCATCAACGCTATCATGGACTTCATCATATGAGGTGAAGAATTCTTGCTTATCACTGGCAAGCAGTTCATTCATCTTAGTGTCATAATGATTAGCATCAAATTGTGATCCTTCTTGAGCCAAACCCGAAGCTTTCGATACAAATACAACGTGTATTCTTATACCAGTAGAATTTCCTGTCATTGCAACCAGGCGCCACCATCTTCATTGTCATAGAAAATTGCAACTGTGTAGCTCGCATTTTGTGCCATTCTAGCCTTTTCTTCGAAGCTACACCCCCCTCTAATCATCAAAACAAAAGGTGAACTAACATTCGAAAGTTATGTACATGATAATCTGGTGTTGTGCGAGCCTGATTTCTCCCTCTACAGACGTTGTTTTGCGGATCCGGCCGTTGAAGACGAAGACCTGAATGTTGCGAACCTGCTGTCCAAAAATCAGCTCGAACAGTTAACAAATGCGCAATCGATGTTTTTGTGAGACTGGTTTAACAAAATCAGGAATATGGGTACTCTTCTCTTTTCTCTTTTGGTGGTGTCTTTTCTATCAAAATAATCTCTCTCTTCTTTATAGTAGACCCCAAAATCAACCAAAGTTCTTTAATACCATGTTAACAATTAAAAGAGGAAGAAGAGAGACAACTAAGGGACAACCACTCTAGGATTCCATAACCAAACTTAAGTTAATAGAGTTATAATGAGTATATATGTAAAAAAATATAAATATTTAAAATATCCTTACTACTAATATATAATAACATTATCTAACACTAGCTAACTATAAGTTCAAGAGAGTGGCAATTAACTTCTTAAATCAAAGAGATATGAAGACCATTCAAAAGTGCCCCATGTGATTTTATAAAGAATTATATTTTCCTACAAGTGTTCCGTAAGCAATCATTGTTGTTGAAATTGTTTGGAAGAAATATGAAATACTATTAATAAAAGAAGATCGATTAATACACAAATAAAATATATGTTATTACAAAAATTACGTAAATGATAATAATTTTTCTCTTTTGTTTTCTTAGTTCTTTTTTTTTACAATAAACAAAGTTCGAAGAGAGAGGGAGAAAAAAACTAAATTCTTAAACATAAAGGGAGAAAAATTAAAGATTATGATATATCACAATTATGAAATGTATAAATTTAAGAATGATTCTTTATATATTACTCGTATTATAATTAAAATAAATGTCAAAGATAAAGTGAACAACATATATAAACTATCATCTCCATGATGTGATCAACTATATAATGTAAATTTTTTGTTAAAATGATTACATCTTAAAATAGGACATAGTGAAAGTATAAAAGTATGATATTTTTGTTTTTTGTTTTATTAAAGTGAAAACATATTAGATGTGTAAAGTAAATGTAAATAAACTGTAAAGTGAGAAAATCAAATATTGTTATTCTAATAAGTTTATGATAAGATAATATCTATCTTTGATTTATAATTAATTCATTTTGATTATTTACTTTACATACAATTGTTAAAAATTGTAACTATTAATACAAAATAAATAAAAAGTCAACAAAAAAAATAGTCAATTATCATGTCGACGTCGTGTCTTGGAATTTCCTCGCAGCTTAATCAAAAAAAAAAAAAAAAGACATGTTACGTCTTTGTTTGGATGCGAAGGGACGAAGAAGACATCACTGACTTAGCTAAGGTGAGTTTCACGAAGGAATTATTTGATTGTACGACTTAATTCGTTTTTATATCTTAATTCTATCACAAGTTTTAAAATTGTGTGACTTAATTGCGTTTTTACAAAAAATATCAATAAATTTTTCTACCAAGAGTTTCAGTAAAATTTTGATCTTTTAAGTTTAATGTTAGTAAATTAAAAATATCAATTTTAGTGTCAGAGTTACTTTTCACACAGTAAATAATTTTAGTTATAACGAAATAAAATATATTTAATTGCTTTTAAATTTTAAATAATATTTTGTAAGTAAGTTTAAAAAATTATATTATTTCCACAAAATTTTAAAAAAAATTAACTTATAATAAACTAAATATTTTTTTAAAAGAGATATAACTAGCTATGAGGAGTTTGATCTTGACTTCATAATTAGAGCATGATGGGAACACAATAATTTTGTTGACATAAAAAATAAAAAGGGAATCTTTGAATTTATTGTCATCTCTAGTTGGTCTTGAATATAAAATAAAAAATAAAAAGTTAATGATTTAAAATCCAAAATAAAAATATAATTGAATTTTGTAGATTTAATTTTGCCACAACTTCTTGTATGTTTCTTCATCTTTCACGTTCTTTTAAGTTTGAGATTATTTCGATCTCTTTCTATTCACATTCACATTATATTAGTTTTACGTTTCGAAGAAATAACACATTGATGTTGAATGTTGACTCGATAAATGACAATAACGTAATTAATGCAAACATTCGTTTAATATAAAAACATCTTTTACAAAATTGAAGTATTTCTTAAGATACATTCCAAGTTTCATACATTAATCTTATAAAAACTACGAGTACATATTATCTCTCCTCTAATATGAGACTTTTTTATTTTTCAATTCACAATAAAACTAGCTTTTATTAATGTCATTATTTTCTAACAATTTTCCATTAATATCAATCATCATTTTCAACACATTCCCTTAATCCTAAAATTATTTTCATCTCTTTCTATTCACAATTATTTTGAGGGTTAACGTTTTTTTTTTTTATTTTGTTTTCTAATTGTTGCACCTAAGGATGCAATAAAAAAACCTTAAGGAGGGGATCCAAATCCCCAGTTTAGTATTAGGATAGCTATTTTGATGAGAAATTGTGATAGTATGTCAACATTATTTGGTGTTGCAGGTGTCAAATTGATGCCAATTGAAATACTAATAAAATTTATATCTACAATTTTCACTAACACATCACAATTCAATTTAAACTTGAAAAGGAGAAAAAAATATCAATTGTATTATTTGAACATATATACTAAAAGTGTTACTCTCTGTCCCTCAGATACACACCCTCTAATTAAGTACCAAAGTTAGATGTGGCAGACAACAAATGTGAAACATGAACAACTGAATTGACATGTTGACATAGTTCTTTTCATCAAAAGTAAGTATTGAATTATTGTATCCAAATGAACTTGTGTGATATTATTGTCTTTCAACAATTAATATAGTTAAGTGAAATATTTTAATGGTTCAGTAACATGTAATCGAATATAAAAAGCAATAAAAATATTAAAAATAACATTAAGATGAATTTGCAGAGATATTCTTCATGAAATACTTTCTCAAATATTTTAATGACCAATTATACGTATTCATATTATCATCAATATCATCATTGTCACTATTTAAATGTTATTAATTCCTCAACACAATGAGAAATTAGTTGTATTTCTTTGACATTGATTCCACGAAAATATAATCAAGTCGGTAGCATTAATCATTGACGGTTTGAAATTATAAAACTTAAATATATTCTTTGAATTCATATTCAATAGATATTTGTCCTAAATTAAGATTTAAAAAGTATTTTTTTAATCAAACATCAAATTATAAATGATCAAGTCAACGAGAATAAATATTGATATTGATGAATAACTATAATATATATCTAAATCAAAAGAGATACATGACATTATTATTGATTACATCTAATTCAATCAAAGAGAGATTTAATTGCTCATTGTTATGGTAGTCTTCCAAAATTAATACAAAAGAATAAAATTTGACTTCAAATGATGAATCCCGATCCTTCTCTAGTACTTTACCTATGGTTCAATTCCTCTTGGTTTCTGAATGAATCAATGAACACTCCAAGTTGCTAGTAACTTTGTTTTATATAGTATTTGAGTTAGTGCAATTTTAGAAGTTGAATTTCTTTAGGTTGACGTAATGAAAGGGTCACTTAGCCATTGAAAAATTTGTTAAACAAATTGTCCATGCAATCCTTCTTAATTCCAAATTGTAATGTGATTCACTAACTTAAGATTTGAGTGTCTGATGTTCTATTACTTTAAAAATAAGAAAAGATATAAATATTATACTTCTAACTTACTAAAAATTAATTATACACATAATTTAGAGGTAAAAGTCGTATAATTTTTATCAACAAATATAAGTAAGTGTCTTTAACATATATCAATTTATAGATAAATTTTACACTTATCAAAAACTGGAAAGCAACACAATATACACAATAAAAAGAAATTGCCTCTAGGTTGTTTGCCTATTGTGATGAGTATAGGAAAAAGGAACATAAAACTATTATCTATGTCTTGAATTATAAGTCCCTCTTGCTTTTTCATATATATTAAAAAAGATTGATAGTATATGTTATATTATGTTAATATGCATACAACAAAAATTTATAAAAATTAGATATCAATAGCTATAAAATATTTTAAAATGTAAATTATATATTAAATTGAACTCACTTGATAAAATATTAAATATTTTTAAAATTTTATGAAAATTAAAAATTTGATCTAATCAATAAAATAAAACTATTATCTCCAGATTATAAATATAAGTAAAAATTATTTTTAATAAAACTATTTTATTTAAAAAATTATATTAGACATTGAATTGAATTTACTTAATAGAATATTTAAGATTTTATGAAAATATACTGACTTGATTTAACAATAAAAATAATTAATTTAACAGTGATAAAAAAAAACTATTTTTAAATGGAGTCACTCTAACTAAAAATTATTCTTGGAATAATTCTTATCTTTAGTTTTTACTTAAGATATAGTAGGGTATATGAGTATCCGTACAGTCTGTTAACTGGCTAAAGTCAACAACTTAGAATAAATTTATTCATGAACTTACAAAGATAAACAAAATTAATTTGTGAATTGTTTGATTGTGATTGTTTAAATGAAAATTACTATATAGAAAAACCGCATCCATAGCTTAGTTGGACTTGCAAAAGGACAACTTATAGACAGTAGGGAAAGTCAATGTACGAAGGGCTAATGTAGTTAGTTTCCAAACGGAAGATACATTTTTCGACCGTGAATTAGAACGTGACGTGAACACAAAATAACTTGACATTAAAAAGATATTGGGAATCTTTAAATTTATTATTATCTCTTTTACATATAAAATACTATAATTACTACGAGAAATTTACGCAAAATTTTAAAATACTGAATTCGAAATTAAAAAATTTATATTTAACATAATAATATTAATATTTATCAATGAAATTAAGATTTAAAAAATTTGTATTAACATCTCTAATTATATTTAAATATAAACAATAAAATATAATATTTGGTGGTCTAAAATATTATCAATGTTAATCAATATTATCATTTATGACCTATAGTAAAATTAGAAAAGAATATTTTTAATCTCTATTTCAACTAACAAATTCTAATATTGTTAGGTTAATTGATTTGTTCGGGATTTGAAAAAACAATTAGAAGATAAGTGGTCATATATGTGAGCTGCACATGACTGCACATGACGTAGTCTCTCACAAAATATTTATTTATTTTTCTTATTCTTTACTCTTCTTTCATCTATTCATTAAAGATTGTTCGTTTAAAATTATTTTTTATTCTGAAATCACTTATTCAATTCGTTTTTTTTTTTCAATTAAAAATGTGTTTTTCACACATATATGATTTTTTTTTTAATGTGATATTTAATTTTCCGTCTTCGTGCGGTTTTTGTTCGGCTCAAATTAATATATTAACTTTGACTAAGTGCAGCTTCAAATTCAACCAACGACTTTAGCATCGTCAACGTCACAGCTTTTGAAATATGTGTATTCTAAAGAGTTCGATTATATTATATTTATATATTTTATCAGTGTCATTTTTGTAGATAATGTTATTGTTTTATAGTATCAATTAACATAAATATTTGAGTTTGTTTATAAATTCATTTTTTATTTTATTTTATTAATTTTATATTATATTGTTCTTAATTAATGTGATTTCTACTAATTTGAAAATATAGATATTGTTCATTCGTCATTTTCACATTTAATGCCATTTTCTCTCATCCATTCGTCATTTAGTGCATTAATTTTAAATTTTGTAAATCTTTCATAAAAAATAAAATTGTTGCATTTACAATAAGACATTTAGTGTATGATTGTATTTCCATATACATAATGCTTTAGGGTATATTGTTTGTTTCACTACTTTTGTAAACAGAAAAAACAATCACATATTAAATATAAACAGTATAAGAAAAATAATAACATATTAAATCAATGGCATGATAAATTATGGATCAAGTTAACAAGTGCCTTAAAAATATAAATGTAGAAATTTATATTAAAAAAAATAAATTTTGACATTTTAAAAATTGAATATATTTTTCAATATAAAACTTATATCTTTTAGATTTTT